>JACCPG010000487.1:0-71954 GCA_016069955.1 Drepana arcuata | reverse complement strand
CTCTGGCGGAAAGTGGGTGTGTGGGTATTACCTATACACCTCTGCCTACCCCTTCGGGGACCCTTGTGGGAAGGCGTGAGGATATATTTATATATTATCGGCAAAAATACGCGAATCTTAAATGAATTTGCATTCTTATGCAGCACTTGGTTCGTTTTGACGGTATGTCCACTGTATGGGAATCGATATTGGTTATTAGCTATTCATGAGAACGCCCCAGTTAGCTTTGTCTACTACGCTGTACGCTAAAAGCGTATTGCATTTGTTTTCACAAAATATTTGGTAACAAAACCTTATTATACACACATTAGGATAATTGGATTTTACTTTGGTCGAACTAACTATGCGAACAATATTCTAATAGCCTAGGTCCCACGGGAACAATGTTTGTTTTTTCGGAATAATAGCCTATATTTTTATAAAGCAGTTCTTGCCATAAACTCAGTTTAATGCAAATGCCATCTAGATATGCACATGTGAGATGAACATCAATGCATCCTCAGATACCTTGGCGTTTTTAATACTATGGGGTAGTTTTTAGAGCTTGGATTTCACATAACTCCTACTTAACTGGACACCCGGTGTATTTATCATATTCTTCTTCTTTATATTGGCAAGTAGCGGATCCTCTTGGGTGTTGCCCTCCGTTATCTAAATGTTAACCAGCACCTGTTTGACATGTGATGCGATAAGCTATCTTTCCGTTCACTTTCCGAAGAATCACTCGTGCGCGTCGTCACTAGATAAACAGTACATAGAGTTTCGACTGAAAATATTTCAATTTGACGCAAACAGCATATTGATCAACAAACATAGCTTAACTAAATAAAACATGGCAAGTTCAATATGAAAATTTTATTTTTAATTACATAATATTGAATAAAATTATATAATAATATAATATATCCTCACGCCTTCCCACAAGGGTCCCCGAAGGGGTAGGCAGAGGTGTATAGGTAATACCCACACACCCACTTTCCGCCAGAAGTATATTAGGTGCCAACGTGACAGATGGCGAGTCCATCGCCGTTACTCAAGCACGATTATACATACGCCTTTGAATTTCTTCTCTGACGTATGCAGGTTTCCTCGATGTTTTCCTTCACCGTAAAGCTCGTGGTGTGACTAATCACTGTACTTAAGTTCAGAAAAACTCATTGGTACAGTCGGGATTCGAACTTGCGACCTTTGCGTCGCAGGCAACTGCTCGAACCGCTCGGCCACCACGGCTTAAATAAAATAATAAAATTTATATTCAAAAAAGCATTATGTTTTATATTAGATATTGTGTTTAAATTATATTATTTATTTAAATATATATCGTGACGCCTGTATAAGTAGTATCCACACATCCACTTTCCGCAAAATGATATATTTTAGGTGCTAGAGGTGACAGATCGCGAGTCCATCGCCGTTACTCAATAAACTACTCGAACCACTCTGCCACCACGGCGTCCTTATTTAAATATCAATTAATGAATAGGTTGATGAACCTAAATAGAAAAATATCATGAAACGTTGACGAAAACTAACACAACGAACGGCACTACCAATTGGTATGATTCAATGTTATATTGTGAAGTTGATTTTACAGCTAAAAATGTATTTTCCTCATACAAAGCTACAAGGTATTTGACACATTAACCCGTGCTTGGAATCGATCCGTCCGTATTTATTCTTTAGCGAGACAGCCGCTAGCGGTGACGTTCGTATGTGCTGGTAATTTATTTGTCCGCTCCCCTTCCGTGCTATCTCTGTGTCAGGCCATTTGTTGTCACCGCGCAAATGGAGCCGATCTAGCTAACCCTTCAAAACACCTATCTCTCTATCGGACCGAGGGACGAAGTGAAACGACACAATCTTGACAGTTTTGTTCGGGGCAATGTATTTTGTTGTATAGATATTTTTTGTAACTACCATAACTTAATATCCTCACGCCTTCCCACAGGAGGTGTATAACTTACTAAAGTGAATAACGCGGTCTTTTCTTCTATTTAGAAAGAATCACTGGATTGTTTGATGTTTCACAACGGCCTTTGGCATATTCATACATTCCAATCCTTCATACTCATACGATAACATCACCTCCCTTCCGCGCTTTGTGAAGTGGTTGGTCTGGCACGGCCCTGTATAATTTTTTTTTGGGGTGAGCATATTTGTATGTAGGAGTAATCTTCATCTGAATGTAGCTCTGCCTCGTTTAGGGTTATTTGGCTTTATACGATGTTGAGGATTTTTTAAATCGTACCGACCCCTTTAAGTATGGCACCTGATATATTACTTACTCAAAAGTCGTAGGAAATATCTAAAGGGCTGCAAATAGGAACTATTTCTTTTTATTTTTAGAAGACACCTATTGCATCTGTTATTGTGTTCCATTCAAAGGGTCTGTGTGGAGTATCGATGTCAGGTCGCACTTATTTATCATTACTATGTATTCCCAGGCCGTCGCCCGCGGCTTTTAATATTATCTGCATCGCCATGCATGACATTTATATTTACAAACACTATAATATTACTAAACAGACTTCCCTAATACTATTGACGTTTACGATGCATTGATTTAATGTAGATATAGGTTTAAATAAACATTGGCGCGTGCAATACTTACCCTAATGGGGTGACGTATTTGTTTAAATGAATATGCAGTACCTATGTTTAGTTAAGGGGTGGCGTGGGATGGGTTGTGTGTGTGTGAATTGCCCAGAGGTCCGCGCATGCGCTAGCTGACCGCTATAATTACACCGTATTATACAATACTACACATTTCTGCCTGTATTGTGGTATATTTTATTTATCTTTAGCACGAAAGTTTTACCGCAATGCTGGACTGTAAATCTTTAATAATAGCAGTTTGATTATCAAGGTGGTTAAATCGTTGTTTCCATTAAACTGGCAATGAAAAACTATGAGTATTGGGAAAGTTAATTAAGTACCTAAATTAAATTGTTAGGAAAAATAACAATATTTATTTAACTAAAGATTTCGTTTTCGATTTCTCATGCTTTCCCAGAAGCGATCCTTAAGGAGTAGGCAGTGGTATAACAACGACTTTTTTGTTTGTGGCGAGCCTGAGGCCGTGTCCTTTACACACATCTATGTCATTTGCTATTAGTAGATAAATGATTGCTCTATTGCACTGGGTGTAACCTGTAATAATAGAAGTAGGCTTATTTGTGTAATTAAATATATAATATGTATTAATTCTCAGGCTAGTTTACTTAGGTTTATGGTGTTTTTTGTGATTAATAAATATACTATTTATATCTAGTCTTTACCTATCATTGCTAGGAAATGGTCATCTATTTAGAACGAATAGAATACGGCGACGTCAGTTAAATTTATGACTAACTTCTATGTAATCTAAATACATTTTAGAAACTATTTCTATTCGTCTGAGACGGATTTTGAGTAAGGATCAAAGACTAGGGTTACTGACTGAACTGATATTTATTTGTGTTTGTAGTTTAAAATTGTTTCCCCAAGTACCTACGCGCGCATCACTTTAAATAAATCGCCAATGCGGTAGTTTCGTCTTTGGCGGTTTTAAATTGGTAACATGTAATATGCTTTACGGTGAAGGAAAACATCGAGAGGAAACCTGCATACGTCTCAGAAGCAATTCAAAGGCGTATGTATAGTCGTGCTGGAGTAACGGCGACGGACTCGCCATCCGTCACGTTGGTACCTAAATTATATCTCTGTCGGAAAGTGGGTGTGTGGGTACTAACTACCTGGTGGGCAGAGTTGTATATATTATAACATGTAACATGATGAACGTGGAAACAAACTGGTTAAGTGAGCAAGTTGCAGGATCAGATTTAAAACCCCAAAGTCAGTAACCAATTCATTTTATGTACAGTTATTTATCACACTTATTATTACACTAGACGCTTGATAGCGATGGTAAACATCGTGAGGAAACAAACCTTCTTACGTTAGAGATATAATTAATTCAGAGACGTATGAACGGGTTTTACCTGAGAAACGGATACAGATTCGCCACCTGTCACGGTCCAAGAATATCTTGGACGAAAACAGGGTTTTTAATGGAGCCTTGAACGATGCGCTTATATGCAAAAAGATTAGTGTGCATTATTTGTAAACAGCATGTTTTTGTTTGCAGAGCGACGGCAAGATGGTATTCGACGTGATCCAGCGAATGGAGGACACAGAGCCGTTCAGCGAGGAGTTGCTGGTCGCTATGAAGAGGCTTTGGGTGGACGCCGGCGTGCAGGAGTGCTTCGGCCGCTCTAACGAGTACCAGCTCAACGACTCCGCCAAATAGTAAGTACTTTAGCTTGACTAGACTAGATTTCTTGCACTCTGTCATCTCCAGGTCGCGGGCTCAATTCCTGCTGAAGGCAGAACATAGTATACATAACATAGTTCTGCTATGAAATCTTTGCCATGAAAACTTGCGCATTCGAAAATCTGATTTCAATGCCACGTCGGTTTTTATCTGTTAATCAGTAAGTTAAAAATATGTAATTAAGAATGTTGACTATTATGTTATTAACACTATTATAACATAACATAATTCACCTGAACTGATCTCGTCCGTTTCCAAGGGATATAGACTTTGGTATTTTAATATGTCTACGTCTTAATTCAGCGGGTTTTATGAAGACATACAATGTATCGAATATTTTAATACTTCAACACTTTACAACTCTGTCGCGTTTTTATTCTCGATAACCTTTGTAATTAAATTTAAAGTCACAATAAAAATAAAATGTCTCTTTGGTACACAGTTGTTAAGTAAACGTTATCTATTCGAGCAGATAGCGTGGCGTGTTATCTCTGGTGATGGTTGTCTGTGCCCTTGGCGTGATGGTGAACCGTAATGGTTCGTTCGGTACATAGGTGGGCGTCACACTGTACGTCAACTCTCCGTAGCGCCACGAAACGTTGTATCGGTGGAAAGTCTGCAAATGTCCGATTGTTTTAGTACAAAAGAATATTTTTTATCTTACATATAATTCGAAAGGATTTTGTGGTATAGTTAATCTACAAATTCAAGCAATTTTATATTAAAATAAGAATTTAAGCAAATCCCTTGGATCGGTCAAGACTGATTTGATCGAAGTAACCGATGGTGTCTCTAAAGTTCGTTACTAATATAGATATGAAGTGTCTTCGGATATAAATATAGAGCAGGTAATTTATGTATTTAAAAAAATATATGAATCTCCGGGCTTAGTTACCTTGGCCATTAAAAGTTGCAGCTCAGCCTCGGCGAACCTTTTCCCGATACACATACGCCGGCCGAAGCCAAATGGCAGCGATGCGAACGGATGGATCCCTACTTCCTTTTGCTTGCGACACACCGTCGCCGCGCGGTCATGCTCGCATGCTCTCCCAACCATTCCCTCTGGAATTTGTTCTTCGTTTCCCACTATGCTCTCTTTCAACCATCGCTCTGGCACGTATTCTTGTGGCGATGGGAAGTATCTATCCTCGTTTGATAGTATGTAATGGGGAAATACTATGTGTGACTGTAAATAAAAGTTATCGTATTAAAACTTCGTACTTAACATGCTTGTATCGAATGAAATAATACAAATGCTTACCCCTTTAGGGACTTTATAGCCCGATATAACTGCGTCTGATTGGATACATCGGCCATTACCTAGTATTACTGGTTTGATTCTGTAAAGAAATACAGTTTATAAGGCAGTTAGTTTTCTCAATTTGATACAATTCTAAATATGATTTATTAATTTCATAAAATCTAAAAATAGACAGTTCTATGAGTAGTGGTCTGAAACACAAAGACAGAGCAAATGCGTGACACATGACAGCGATGGAGTCATGTGTCACGTTAACACCTGTACACCTCGATAGAAAGATAAAATGTGCACGAACAAGAAGTTGCTCTCACACCCCTATTAAACAAAGCCTTAATTAACTACATAAAAACAATCGTAACATGTTTAGATTAATGGTAAATACAAGGTTCATATTTATTGATACTTAAGATTCGATCCACTTTCCACACCACGTGGTAGGCAAAAAGTAGTCCGATCAGAAGTAAATCCTGTTTATAACGTGCTTATCAGCGCGTGATATCTTATGACTCCTGAATCAAGTTTTATTAATGTCGCTATGTAATAAATGCAGTTCACTTAAACAACTCTTATGAGTGTGTGAGGGTTAACAACGCACGCTCTCAGGTGCAATGTAATTTGATGCCGAGTCGGCATTGCCGACCATCGTTGCTCATATTACATCAAGACGACATATTTGTATCTGGTTTTTCTGCTATACGCATGTACTATAAGACTCGATTCTTGCGACCTTATGCAATAATAAAGTTATCAGAAACTGTAAACATTTATGGGGATAACATTGACCTGTCTGAAGATATATTTTTCATTTTAATTGAGAGGAATACAGTGGACATCTACATCGTTGAAATATTCTGCGAAAAGTAATCGCTTTCATGTAGGTCGATGTAACCGCAGTATCGGGAAGTATGACTAACATCAATTGACTTATGGCTAATGAAACAGGCTTTGGTTGGAATATTAGTAACGGCAAACATTTTTGCACACAATTTCAAACAATCTGCATCTTTAAGTGGCACAATGTAAAGAATCATTGCTAGATATTTTGAAACTCCGATATACAATAACGATATTCTAGATAAAAGCACATTGAATTCAATTGGTTGTACAAAGATTTAAACGCTAACACGAATTATTATTACACAAAACTCTTCTATAAACTTTTAATAATTATAAAATTCATCTTTATTGCGGTCATACCTGAGTGATTCCTTTATGCAAGCCCGAAGGTACGGTAGCTTATCTAAATCTTTACTGGTAAGAACTCTGTCAACAGGTAAATTTTTATCCAACTCGCTTTGCAATTTTCTTTGTGCCCCTTCGTTGTTTGACAGTAAATACAGTGTACTAGCCGCAGCTGCCGCTGTAGTATCCACGCCGACCAAAAGTAGGTCCAATGCAAGTATTGTTGCAACTTTATCACCTGAAGTTTGAGCAATTTGAGCGCAAATCCCTTTATCTGTAAGTCTTCGCAAACAGAGTGCTCTAAAGGCATCCAAAGCTTCAACATATGTTTTATAAGCTCTGGTGGAATACAACCTCCACAGTGGTGCAGATAGTTCCAATTCCGGGACGCTATGAAAGAACCCATGTATACATCTGATTACTTCCTTTGCGTCTGCGTCGTTGTCCTTTAGGCACCCGAGCCTTGTGCCTAAAGCCCAAGCGCCTACACCTAAAATTACATTTGATATACATTAGACTTACAATGTTACTATAGTTTATAGGTTATAGTTAGTAATGTTACAATGTAACGCCTAGTTTTCCCTATTACTCACATTCTAAGGCCCATTTGTAAAGTTCTGTCAGGAAATCACTTGGCAACTCCCGATTGCCATCTATAATTACTTCCATTCTGAAATTAATATTATTATGTAATCATTTGATGTATGGTTTCTAATTTTGACTTGTTATCAGGAAGCAGTTAATTCATTAGCGACCGGTATGTAAATGATGTTCCTTGGAACTGAACAAAATTTTATCTAAGCGTCAAATATTGTGCGTCAAAGACACAAACGAATCGTTAGATGCGGTCCGTTGAATGAGGTTTGTTGTTCTTCGTAATGAGTCAGTAGCCTTTGCTCAAAACAAATGCGCAGACGCCGTTGTTGAAAACGGGATGTGGTCATTAAACCGTGATTCTACAGACGGGTCACTTGAGGCTGCGATCTGTAATAGACCGCAGTGTCGCTTTATGCTTCACGTTAATCTTCACTAGAATTTCGACTCTCATCTTAGAGAGCATATAGTGCTAATTACTTACACAACAAGCGTGTCTTCCATTTGTTAACATAAACCTTAAAGTTACCCGACTATATTGCTAGCTATAATCATTACAAGAGGCAGGTATGACAGGTCAATTTGTTCTTACTTTTGGCACGTGTTTTGAATGATATCGTTAAACTAAAAAAGTCACAGCTTTACCAATCTATCGATAACATTGTAATTTGAATACCTGCGTATAAAATCGTCAGTGACAACATCCAACTCTGGAATGGCAGCTCTGGCCGCTTCGGGAGCCACAAGTGCTTTCGACACCTTGGACCTGAACTTGGACCAGGGTTCTCCATGTCTGTCAATAATTTACACACTTTAGCTAACACCAGTTTTATAACGATAACAGTTATATCAACTCTTACTTACACCCCGATCAAACCAGGTTCATCTCCGAAGAACTCCTTTCGCAATTCTTGTTTGTAATGTTTTAGGCACGGGGCGACAGCCCTGTGCGGCATTGAATCTTCACGTCTGTAAATACGCGCTATCTCTTCGGCGCAAAATGGAAACACCAGGTCTGGATGTCCGAACAGTTTGGCTACTTTTGCTGCGCCTCCGTTACCAGCCAGGGCTCTTAAAGTCCACAGGGTGATATCTAAAGCTCGCGTTCGCCAAGGCTTTTGTCCGAGGGCGAAACGCCAGGAGTTGCCTAGCAGAGGCAAAGGCCTGGGGCCCGGCATCATCGCGTAGCACCGTGCGATGCCCATCGCGAGCTGACTGTCAATGGTATTACCCGCCCCTAAGCATATAACAAAAGCGACAGTGGGGGCAGCCATCCATCCTATTACGTTATCAGCTGTCGTAACTCGTGCCACCCGACTGGGTTGACGCACCTGCAAGTACATGCGTAAAATACTCATAACATAACGATCCGCGTTATCCAGTACTTTCAGATGTGTCGAAAAACAAAAGACTTTTTTTTCAAAAGAAGTGTCGTCCTATTCTTTTTGATTACCCCCTATGTGAGACTCGATCTGTATGAACCCTGTCAAAAATTATTATATTAATCGCAGAGTTAAACCATAAAAATAATCTATTTTGGGACAACGAATTCGTGTGTATATTTAGGTACATACTTATTGATCGAACATAAATCCGACGGATGTATTATATCAGATTGACTGCCCTCGACTTCCCAAGGAATATTCGGAACATATAAACACTACAATCTTGTTGCTCAAGAAGACATAAGCCGAGGCTTGTCTTCTTGATGCTCTACATCTTGTTGCAACAACACAGTTACAACAGTGGTTCCACAACGAAAACCTAGTCGTTGACTCAGATTTCACAGATAGAAAAGAATATCCGTGTGATCTGCGTTTATGTCTATTTATATTGAGTTCATCATTGTGTACTGGAGAAGATACCAATATGTCTACAAATATTCGCGTGCAGGGACACACTTGCAACAAGACTTAACATAGCTTCGCTAATAGACAAACTGTTTTCATGAAAATGCCATGTAGTGCTCATGCCAGTGTTAGTACCTGGCGCAAGTACTAAGGCGCAGAGACTCCATAAAAAATCTTAACTTAGATGCTCAATTAATTCATATATTTAATTATACTAAAGGAAAAGCAACTAATGTGCACGTACTTTTATACAGTAAAACCGTGTTATAAGTGCTCGATCAATTAATATTGCAGCATTTTCCACAAGCTTCAAACTTTGAAATTGCAAATGTATAATGAAATTTAAATGTAACTGCAGTCGAATGTCAATCAATCAAGTCATCTGTCTAGTGACGTCACGGGCTCAATTAGCTGTTCCCTCAATGGAAGCTGGGACTGGTGCGCCTGCGCCGATTGCCTCGTCCGGTCTCTGAGCATTCCTACATGTGTGTACCCTTCCGCAATCTCGTTGCATGCTAATGCTATAGACTAGCATAACTGATGAACTAAAGGGAATGTTTCTGCAACTCTCCTGTGCAAATAGCTTTGTTTGCAAAACTTATATCAGCTCTGTTCTGAAATAAGCACTAACTTACGACGATTGCCAATAGTTTGCATAGTATATAACTTATCACAGTCTTTGTCTCAACCGTACTGTATAATAATATTTCATTGATAAATAAATAAGTGAATGGAAGCGTACACAAGATTACATTCATTGAAATATGATAAGTCCGAGCGTTTTGAATGTTTTGCTTTTAAACGCGGTCAACGGATGCTCTTGCGAGAGCCATAAAGAACTCCTTGTGTTCAGACAGATCATCACCATGTCCGCTTAAGCGCTGGCGCCATATATAAACCAAACGCATAATTTGATTGACGCATGTTGCAATAAATACACTTCTATTTCAGTGAAGTTATAAACTTTTTATATAATTTCTCCATGAATTCGATCGAAAGATCAAACTATTCTAAATGCTATAACTTTTTATTTATGAATTTTATATTATAAAATTCTCTATAGTGTTGAGTTTTCGAGGGCGACTGCCGCATCTGATTTAATACAAATCCCCTATTCGATGTTGTAAATAGTCAAGTACTTGATAATAGCTATCCCCCAAATAACATGTGACAATTGAAACTTAATGAAGCAGTACCTAAGTACTGGTAGTTTGGGTGATCTTTTTATTACCAAAAATGTTTTAGGACCACTAGGCATGTACCGCAGCACTTGCCATTGCAATTATAATTGATGTGTACGAAATTGATGGTTTTATAGACGTCATCTATTACATCTGTCACATTAACATTATTCAATGATGGTTTCAACAGCATATCTATGTGGGCTACCTTACAGAGTGATCAGATTACTATTTTGAATGTCTAAAGCGACATTCAAAATACTAATCTGATTAATTATCGGATCTTTAAAACTCACATGACATGTACATGATCATCATCCCAATATACAAATGCTTCGCAAATATCCGCCTGCACAATAGTGTGCATTCAGTGCTATTCAACTTAACAACCGAAAAATTGATAGTAATTGCTGTTCACAATATCTTTACTTGATTCACAACCATATCTTCGCTAATCGCATACTCAACGCGGAACTAAGTGGTTCCATTTTTGTACTATGGTGTTCAGGTCTTCTTTGCCTTGGCATACAAATGCTTACACCTAAATTGAGGTGTTAACCTTATTTTATTGTGGTTTATATTATGGTTCAACAAGGACCATACCGTGATGATCATTATTATATACTATTATTCGACAGCGCGAAGGAGATTTATATGTAGTCTATACATATATCCCTTTCATACTTGAATAATGAAGACACACATAAGTTCGTACATTCCTTTTAAATGCTTGAATTCCTAGAATTAACCAAGACAACATTTTACTTACTGCTTAATTATAGTAAAATTATTTGTTACATATGTACGTAAGAGGTATGTAAGTTAAGTCTAGAGAGAACGGGCGCTCTATTCTCACTGCCTACACCATTAGGGACTCGGCGTGATAATATGTATGTAATTGTTACGTGTGTAAATCAGTATACCAGCAAACCGGGGGTTTGTGTATTCTATCGATTATTATCTCTGCTATCTTTTCGTAGGACAACTTATTAAAAGCCACTCGCATAACTGCCATAAGCGTTTTTGCAACGCTTATGCCGGTTATTGAACGAATATGCTCTTTTTTAAACATGTTAACCGGTGCCAAATTAATGATGTGGGTGATCAATTGGCCAGCCCATTCCTGTAGCATTACCGTGACGTGTTTTGCCATCTTTATTGAAGAGTACGAAAGGGGCATACGTCATATGTACCTGTCCCTCGCACTCTTGTAGCTCCCTGTACAAACATGAATCCTGTAGACATGTTAACATATCATTAATAGGTGTCGTTTTTTCCCCTTAAAATTTTATTTCATTAGTTGATTTTTTCTGGACTAAAATATATCCTATGGATATGGAGCTCTGTGCTAAAATTAATCTAATTCCGTTCAGTTGGTTTGTAGCGAAAGAGGAACAAACCTCGTCAGAAACTTTCTCATTTATAATTTTAGTGGAATAATCTTCTGATTAAAGCCACGACAGCAAGGTGGTATGTATCTCCCGCGTCTTTATAGTAATAGAGATTTATAATCGTAATTCGCGAGTATTGCAATTGACCGCCCACCTTTGGCGCATGGAACGCCAGTGGCGACAGATTTATGTGGCATTACGCCGGCGCTAATTCCAGAAGCTCAAACCCTTTTCAGTACCCTCCGCGTACAACAGAACACATACATCGCCAATTATAAATACCAAGAGAGCTAGAAGTAGTGGCACATCACGCTACAACTACCTAGAACAAATCGATGGAACACTGAAGGCGAGGAAGAAGAGTTATATTCCTCTGCCTACCTCGTCAAGGATGATATGTAGGTATAAGAGCCTGCTATGTAAGCAAATATATCGATCACGAGTGAACATTTCCTTTGTCTATTTTGCAATATAGTGTTAATTTGGTTGTGTATGCCGCTTTCGGTAGTAGAGGCGCGCATGTCATTAGAGCGGGGCAATAGGATCGATGCTGGCTATGGTTTATGGTGTTGGTCCAAGTGAGCAAATCTGTATTGGTTGCATGATGAGGGGTTCGGTTCGGTGCGGGCCCGGCGGGTCGTGCGGCGGCGCGGCGGCGTATTGATCGCGAGCCGGACCTGTTGCCGGGCGGCGGCCGACCGTGCCTTACATGGATATTATGCATCGCACTCAACAATGTTCACTGCAACTGGACCAATGATTTCGAAGCACTAATGCTTGTAACACATGTCTATCTAATGCGTTGTAACTGCAGTCTGCACTACATATGAACATTTATATGAAACCTTTCATGATACGTCTAATGCTTTCGTATAGGTTTAAACACTGGTTATCGCCATTCTTGTTCATTCAATACAAAATTCAAATCTATTGTAGTAAGAGGGCGCGACTTAGGTAATAAAACAATGGATGAATTACGTGTTCGATTATAGTTGGTTTAGTCGACTGAAAACTCTAAAGGAGAGCGTCTGTGATCATATTGTCATAGCTCAATGGTACTTTGAATAGTATAATGAAATGGTTTTCGGTTGCCCGAGTGTAACTCATCCTTGTCTACTGACCTAGTTAATGTTGACAGAGGTTTGACGTCAGCCGTACCCAGGACCGATGAAAAGCGCCAGTATCATAAACACTCCCATCTGAACATTTTAGCGTACGTACGTGATGTTTATGATGTGTTTAATTATAAGAGCGCTCTGTTCACGGCTATCGATATCGATGCTGCCCCTTTTTGGTTCCAGCACTATCTCTGAACACATTACAAATACTATATAACAGTAAAGCTTTTTTGTATCTGTTGACTTTTTTATGCTATGTTAGAATGATTTTTACTAAACACATATTTGCGACGGCAAAATGAATTTGTAGTTGATTTACTGCTTAATTTAATGTACATACGGTTGGTCAATCTGTTTATTAGAAGCTGTTTCCTTTGTTTGTGATAGTCGTAGTTTTGGAACCTTACTGTAGGATGGGAAGCCTGCGATTTTGGCACCGATTCAAAAGTACAGCGTCCCGCTGACATTGAGACCTTGAACGTAACGCCACATCAGGCTCTTACTCTCGATACCGCTACTATCTAGACTCCATTGAGCCAGATAGACAAGTTTCGCTTAGTTAACTTGTATCATATCAATAATTTTATCTTATCTCTACTTGCTTATAGTTTTTGGCCATATGATCCACTTGTACCTCTTTCCGTTGTACAGTTGGATTTAAAGAAAGACTCGATCGATTAAAATTGCTATTTGCTTGCATCATATTGTTATGAAACTAAATAACTAAAAGGTAAAACTATAGGTCAAAATGTATACTATATTGATCCTTGATATCATCAGGAAAGTACAATTTTATATTCAGTCGTATTCGTAGTGCTTTTGTTTCACAAGGTACTAAGGGTCTAAGACAATTTGAAAACTGCCAAAGTTATCTGCATCCCAACTGTACAAGTACATAGGTAGTCGTGCCTAAGTTTAAGTCCAGGTTTTATCTGGCTGAGAGCCAAGAGCCCCAGCGCCACGCTCTGACCTTGAATTTGCATCGTTACTGACACTAATCACGAAATTGACACCATTGTCGTTTGTCGCTGGATTGCGGTTGGATTAGATGTTGTCATTGCATACATCTCATTATACGATGTATTGGGTTTCGAATGAATTGCAATTGATCGAACTATCAAGGATCTTCACATTCGAAACCGGTCACGAGGCTGATGAATGAATCTGTGTGATGTATATGAATCGATTTTGAATGGTGTTAGTCTTGCAACTTCAAAACTATTTGCATACATTTATGTCATCATCCTAACGGGGTAGGCAGAGAGAATAGAGCGCCAGTTCTCCCTATACTTGCATACCTCTTTCACTTGGTCGGCATTCATCGGTCTCTTCATACATGCCCGCTGGTTTTAGATTAAACTATTTAAAATATCTAATTTATGAATGGGATTATGGATGTACAGCACTTGGAACTACACCTATAATTAAAATGGATCGCCATATTGGTGATAATATATACATTGAAGTATAGAATGCAGATGTAAAGAAATATTTTTCTGTCCGCTTATAACATTGTTGAATGATTAGTCGAGAGAAGTCACGTCACTCAGAAGAGATGACTTAATCTAGAAGCGATTCCAGCGAGTCACGCTTAATTAGTCGACAGCTTCGTCACTAGGTGAAGGATCGCTGTGAAAGGTTCCTGCTACTTGAACAATTATAGAAGAATTGCGTGCTGTACGGTTGGGTGACCGGTGGCTAGTTGCTTATTATGCATATGACAGCGTCCCGTTGATGTGGTTGCGAATTGCGAATACTGTCGGCCGGAAGCATAGACATAGACGACGGTATATAAACACCCAACCGTTTGTTTTATTTATGGTCATATTTCAATGTGACTGCTCGCCCAGCGAATAAACGTCATTATGTATGCGCCTTAAATATTTACAATCATTAACAGCCACAGTGATATTGCCGAAATAGATCAACCTCGTCACCTTTAACCCAAATTATATTGAGTTATTACCTATTGAAACCTATGTTCATGTAGATATATACCTAACCTAGAAATCGAACGTACACTATTGTTATAACCTCAGATAACAATCTTCATTGTATGCCTGTTTAGTGACAGTGCATTGGTAAATCCGTCGATCGATATACATGCAGCATGTTGATCATACATATTCGTACAGCTACCAAAACTGTCGCTATTGTACAAAGAGTGAGCTACGACGTCGAAGGCTGCCTCAGAACTAGGGCCTTGCCTTGACGTCCAATTGCCATCATTATCAAAGAGTTCGATAGGGACGGGTGCACACGGTGTATAGACTTTATATCGGAATCCTCTTTTGACCAGAGATATATTTTGGTGGCAATATGACGGATGGCGAGTCTATCGTCGTTTTTTAAGGAAAAATATACACGTGTCTTTGAATTCCATTTCAAACGTATGCAGGTTTCCTCTCGATGTTTTCCTTTCTTCTTTCTTAAAGGAAGGATGCGGCTCTACTTATTCCAATCCTTCAATGTTACATTTTATTTAATTTCAGGTAGTTAAGATTTTGTTCTTTCTCGTCTTGAAAGCGCAAGTTTTCATTGAATTCTATATTTTTAAATATACGGTTCAAAATTGTTTGTCCCTTTTTACTCTTGTCCTCTCAATAAATATTCTTGATTTGAGTAAAGAGGTCTACATATGTCTGGAGAGAACAACACTCGACTCACTCTGCCTTTTTAACTCGTGATTTATGTATGAATAAAAGTCGTGTTTCATGTCTCACTGTGAAACAACTTAATTAGTAAAGCAGTTTCTCGTTCAATCGTTGGAGTGGTCGGGGATGTGGCAAATAGAGGTGTGATATACGTGATTTCATGCCATTGGACCATTACCGCCACGTTAGACCACTGGTCTCACCTTCGGCGCGTTGTTATGATGATATGAGTAATTGTGTAGGGCAAGCCCTTAATCCTATTAGCTTATATACCTAGCTTCTACTTGACTCAGACACCGCCAATGAACATTATCGTAATTAAGTGGCCATAAATCGTGGTGAGTTTATATTTCATGGAATGTGTAGCGATATAATTATATTTTGTGAAGAAAAATCGACTGCCGATAGCATCACGCGAGCTTAACGTGAGGTAAACTCGAGTTCCTCTCGGGGTAGGCAGAAAAGTAGACAAGTAGACCCAGTCATTTCATCCCCACCCATTCATCTTATTATACTTTTTCTTCATCTACTTTCATCAGTCTTGCATATATGCTCACTAAGTTCGAGTACTTAAATTCGATTCGTATCGATTCGACCTAATTAGTTGAAACGAGGCCTTCCTTAGACACTGCCGAATTTCTGAAAATATGTTACTATACTTGTTTTGTCAACCTTTCTCAATTATCTTATCTACTGCAAAAGATTTTTTTGAGATATCATAAGGAACTTTAAAAGTAGCATGTGCCAAATAAGTTCGGTCTGCCCAATGGTAAGCGGACCTTACCCTATAGGCGCCCCGTGGTACCATTCGCGTATTGTGCTAGCCGCCGCGCAAGGGATGATAAAAGTCTTAATCCCTGTCGGAAATCTACGCTTCCCAGAACCAAGGCCATTTGGCTGCGATCTTTTCTAAGGAGGTTATATACCGCTGAGTTCATTCAAGGTAGATGCCACTACTGACATCGCTGCTAACGAGCATGTATTAACTTTTTCAGTTTCTTGGACGACCTCGACCGGTTAGGTGCAAGAGACTACCAACCCACCGAACAAGATATCTTAAGGACTAGAGTCAAAACTACGGGCATCGTTGAAGTGCACTTCTCCTTCAAAAACCTTAATTTCAAGTGAGTATGTAAAATGTGCATTAAGTGAATTGTTGATGGTGATATTTACTCAAAATTTCTAAATGCTTTTCCTGGAGAACACAAAGTAAAATAAAAGTTGTGTCTGCACTGTTGTGTCGCGCGCGACACACAGATGTGTGTATATACACACATAAACACACTACACTACCTGCATTACATATTATATATAAGGGCCTATGTACTATTCACAAGGCTATGTAGTTTATCCTGTTTACACTAGTAATATCTAGAAAACGATCGACCTTCCAAAAATCTGTTTTCATAGTAATTAACCTTGCATTTTTTTTATATAATTTTTGCGTTTCTCGCAAAAATATGGAAGGCAGAGGTGTGTCGGTACTTTCCACACGCCTACTTTTTGCCGGAGATATATTTTATAGGTGCGAACGTGACAGATGACGAGTTTGATGCCGTTTCTCAAGCACAATTATATTTACGTCTTTGAATCTCTTCTGAAGCGTATGCAGGTTTCCTTTCGATGTTTTCCTTCACCGTAAAGCTCGTGATGTGACTAATCACTGTAGTTAAAGTCAGAAAAACTTATTGGTACACTCGGGATTCGAACTTGCAACCATTGTGATGCAGACTGCTTCAACCAGCCCCGGCAATAATAGTTTTTCTAATAAATAGACTCATCAGTCTAATCAACAGCCGTGACATTGAATTGACACAACGAATTGTTGTTAGTCATAAGTATGTGAGCGGCAACGCGAGACTCATTCAGAGCATCTGAATTAATTTCCATCAAATTGGCATTGTTACTTTACGTATTGTATTTACCTCGTCTAGGACAATGGATCGATTTATTCTTACTTCTCGAAGTAAAATATCAATGTTTCAATTTGTATTCACTATTCAAGTATCTACATACTTCTATTTACCTTACCGCATAGTTTTTTTTTTATAATTAAGCTTAATACATTAAACAGTAACGTTTCACATATCTGTCTGCGGGATGAAATGCAGTCCGCGTAAAGTTAGCTATATTTCTGTAAATGGATACTTGATAAATAACGTTCTATACCGTATTTACGAAAACTTATAGATATTTCGTATAGGGTATCGTAAATGTATCGTAATAAATGCAACTCTACATAATACACATGCGTATATATATATATATATCAATCACAGCCCTATTCTAGACACAAAATGTATGCTAATTCTGCAAACAATGCGATCCCTACCGAATTCTGAACACATGACTCTGCCGGACATTCGTATTGTGATTTTATGTTCAAAATACGGTAAAGAACAATACGGGCTCCTTGAATGTGAATGGTTACCTTAAGATCTAATGTTGAAAGGTATAACAGAAGAAGAGACGAATCCTTGTCCAATCGTTTTAAAAAGATGATACTCTATCTATATTGTGCTTATCAATTGCAGATTGTTCGACGTGGGTGGCCAGCGGTCTGAAAGAAAGAAATGGATCCACTGCTTCGAAGATGTGACGGCGATCATATTCTGCGTCGCCATGTCCGAGTACGACCAGGTGCTGCACGAGGACGAAACAACGGTAAGGTATTTATACCACAAACAAGCACGCGGCCATCTGATGATAGGCGGTTACCAACACCTATGGACGCCTAGGAAACTAGGAGAATCGCTCTTGCACTGCCGACCCTGCAGGAATCTTCTTAAACGTTTCTAGATAAACTCCTAGTGGTCGCTATGTCACTATGGTTTGTACTCACTATCTGTACCAATGTATAATGTACAAAGTACTGTGATATATCACATAAAGTGCGGTACAGAGAACGAAAACGTATGTATTATCGTGCTTGAGGACTCTCCATCTGTCCCGTCAAATATAATATACATATTTCTCCGGCGAAAAGTGGGTGTTTACACATACTCTTGCATAACGCTTCGGGGATCCTCATGGGGTAGACATGTGTAAACACTTAAAAATAATTGCAAATTAAACAGTGACATATAATTTGGTGTGGAAACTCTAGGTTTGGTTTGCATCGTTGCACGCGATGATATACGATAAGTGAAACTTGTCATCTCCAGAACCGCATGCAAGAGAGCCTAAAGCTGTTCGACTCGATCTGCAACAACAAGTGGTTCACGGACACCAGCATCATCTTGTTCCTCAACAAGAAGGATCTCTTCGAGGAGAAGATTCGCAAGTCGCCCCTCACCATATGCTTTCCAGAATACACCGGTAAGTTGTGCCCCGTGGTCTAAGCACTATGAGCCTTATAGGCTTTCCCAATGACCGGGATATCTAATCATACTCACCTTATAAATAACATAATTACAAATAGCATTTTGATCGCTGTCTGGTCTAGTGGTTAGAGCTCTTGACTGCGAATGCGAAACTTGAGGTAGAGGCGTTCAATTCCCGCTGAGGGCAGATATTTGTGTGATGAACACGAGTATTTGTATCTTAGTCTTGGATGTCCTGATAATGCATATATGTACTATGCTTATCCAGCTAATAAAAATATATCAGAGCCAAATTTCACTCAATTTCGTTCAGCCGTTCTGGCGTACACAAACACTAACTGACTGACTTCAATAATATTAGTAGGATTTAATGAAGAATGAATAAATAATTATTTATTTAAGGTCACTTACATAGTAAACTCAAATACGGTTACGATAAATTCATATTAGCCACAAGATAAACGATACCCAAGTATGTGTGTGCGTTGTTATAAACGTGTGTGTCGCGGGTTGTCCCAGGTGCGCAAGAGTACGGCGAGGCGGCGGCGTACATCCAGGCGCAGTTCGAAGCCAAGAACAAGTCGACCACGAAGGAGATCTACTGCCACATGACGTGCGCCACCGACACCAACAACATCCAGTTCGTGTTCGACGCCGTCACCGACGTCATCATCGCCAACAACCTGCGCGGCTGCGGCCTCTACTAGGTCCCCGCGCTCGCAGCTACGCCTATTATAATTACATATGTATCTATGGGAAGTAAGCTTACTGGATCACCCCGCCACGTGCAGTCCGAGCGCGCCGCGCCGCACCCGAGCCACGCCAACGTGTGATCTAGTGTTCCATTCTAAAATGTTGGCGCTAGGCGTCGGTACCCCGCGGCGACGCTCGCCCCGGAATCTATAATGTGCTTATATACTCACTCTCTTACGGACCAACGCTGGAAGGAACCAATATTTTACCAATGTTTAGTGCTGACACACGCTAGTCTAGTGACACGCATGGGTATTCACAGGCCTATTATAACTGATTACAAACGTCATTCCATTATTAAGTATTTAATAGCTCGCGTTGACAAAGTATATTTTTTTTATTAACTTTTTGAATGCAATTCTGTGTCCACACAATTCGGAGATTTTTGTGTTACGCGCATACCGCCGATCGTGTATTTAGCTAGGGCTGTCGGCGTAGAGTTTATTGTGTGTTTTAGTTAAGCCTCTCGTTACGCACAAATTATTTATTCCGGTAAGGACAGTTTGTGGTATACACAACACGCGCACACCTAAATATTATTTCGCGTTCTATTATTTTTCTATATCACTTTACAGTTTGTTAACCCTAAGGATTGTAGCCATTTAAGAACTATTCTTGTATCCAATTTTATTGTGGTAATCACTTTAGGTACGTATTTATTTCAACTACCCTACTCTTACTAATGTTGGTATAATGTACACTTATCATGTTTAATTTAATAATAAAAGGTATAATTAACCAATGTTTAATCATGTTTATTGTGGATTACTTTGTGATGGTTGTATGGTGGTATGGCTGCAGTGGGGGCTGCGCCAGTCGGCTGCACTGTATGTATAACGCACGCTGCCGGCGAGCTCCGTTCTCATCACGTCGCGTGTAAGATATGTGAGTATATAAACTTGTGTACACTCGCGAATTGGCGTAATCCAACACTTATACATATATATACTATATAACATAATTTATTAAAGTCTGGCCAACGAAAGCGTGACCTGGGATTTTTCTTAAAAGTTTTATATGGCAACATTATTAATCTGCCAAAGATACGTCAAACATATGTCAGTCAATGTCAGTGTTCTGCTACGATTTCATATTTGCGTTAAATTTATTGCTTTATCATGGGTAAAACATTAAAAAGTAACGTGAGGAAATTGCTAAATACGATGAGTAGTAAGTTTAGACAAAAACAAGTGGAGCAAGAAGTTGTTTTCCAAGAAAAACAACAATGTTTACTTGCGATCTCGGATTTCTTAGGTTAGTACGACTTTGTAATCATGATACCTAATATTTGTATGATTACTCTATGCATTATTATATGTTTTGTATTTCCAATATTATGTTACTAATTCTTGTTTATAGATAATCTTGGAGATATTCAAGGACTCGGCGACATTAAAAATACTGTAGAAACACTAAGAAATTTGGAGAAGAAATCTTTGATAGAAACTCAGACTAAGTTCCTAGAAGAAATATCTTCACTAACGGGTACGTGTTTGCATCAATTTGGAGTTATAATAATTTATTTACTTAGTTTCAGAAAGATGTAGGTATTCAAAGATAAAAATTATTTCATGTCTAATTTTATTATTAGTGATTGGGTAAAAAAAAGAGGTCATTGTGTTTTTCATATTGTCAAATTGTTGAGAACCTTCATATAAACCAATATTACCCTTTATTTTGCAGAAGTCGGTGTCACGACATTAAAAAAAATTAAGAAGGAAGGATCTGTGAATGAGAGCGTGTGGTCCACTCCAGGTAAAAAACGTCCTCGCAAAAGCTCGATTTCGGGTTTAGACAGTTTTGATGTGGATGCAATTAGAAATAAAATCAATGAATTTTATGTTGTGAGAAAGGAGGTTCCGACATTACGGACATTGTTAGAAGAATTACGTTCTAGCATTTGCTTTAATGGGTGCAGAGAAACTCTGCGTAAGATATTGATTGACAATGGATATGAGTTTAAGAAAAATAAAAATGAACGAACAGTTCTCATTGAACGTTTTGATATTGCTGCTTGGAGACATCGCTATCTACGTGAAATAACTATTAAACGAGCTCAAGGAAAACCAATAATATATCTCGACGAAACTTATGTACACAAAAATTATAAACCTAAAATGGTCCTGGCAAGGTCCATCAACATGTGGTGCTCCGCAACCCAGCCCATTGGAACATATTTCTTCAGGAAAAAGATATATAATAGTTCATGCTGGTTCTGAGAAAGGGTTTGTACCCAATGCACTGTTAGTTTTCAGTACAAAATCAAGATTAGCAGACTATCATCATGATATGAATGCAGAAAACTTTAATAAATGGTTAGAAGAAAAATTGATACCAAATTTGAATGAACCCAGTGTTATTGTGATGGATAATGCCAGTTACCACACTGTACAACAAAATAAAATACCTACAACTCAAACAAGAAAAGCTGAAATACAAGAATGGCTTACATCCAATGGAGTAAACTACGAAGATTATCTAACGAAAGCCGAATTGTTATGCTTAGTAAACAGACATAAACCTGAACCCCTGTATGTAGCTGATGAACTTTTAAAACAATATGGCCATGAGGTACTAAGACTGCCACCTTACCATTGCGACCTCAACCCGATCGAACTGATATGGAGCACAGCTAAGCGTATGATTGCAAAAATAAATATCAATCTCCCTGCAAAAGAAACAGAATCTCTCATAAAAGCCTCTTTTGGCCGAATAACTGCAGAAGACTGGAAAAAAATGACAGACCATGTAATCAATGTGGAAAATAAATATAAACAAAGAGATCAAATAACAGAAGAAGTATTGGAACCATTTATTATAAGTGTAGGTGATGACGACTCCTCTGATACAGACGAGTCCTTAGAGGTTGAATTTTGGACTCTGATTTTGAGTATGATGATTAGAGTCTGTCTGTCTGATAAAACTTCAAATAAAAGACAAAGAGATGTTTCATCGCTAGTAGCTATATGATGGTTTAATAAATAAATTTACATTTATATAATATTATTGCTTGTTTTTTTTAATCTCACACATCCATGACAGTCTCCGACATCAAAAGGAGCTGCTCACCCACCGCATAAGTTCTGTACATTTAACATTTAAATAGATGGTGGAATCATTCGGTTTGAAAATAATTTATTAAAAAAAAATTGTCAAGTACCAAAACAGTTTTCTCCTACTATAGTTAGTAATACCATGTAAAGATTTTTTAAATTTGCCGCGATTTCTCAGGTCACGCTTTCAGTGGCCAGACTATATCACTCGCTAGCGTCGGTATTTTTAGTGACACATTGGTCATTTGGAGGACAAGGTCACGCTGTGTTCAAAATGCTGATTGTTTTTTTTTCCGTTACTGCTAAGAGTAATTGAGATAAGTCGGCTGTATGGTTATGAATTGTGAGGTAGGGTATCGTAATATTTTCTGTGGTTTTAATGGCCAGATAAGACGAGGTCAAGTTGGAAGAAAAGGGTACCTAGATGTGTACATTAAGCCGATTAGCGAAAGCTTTAATCCTATGCTCGTAAAATTTTACCTAGGGTATATTATCTGGTTCCAAAACAAGTGTGCGACGACCACACTGATCAAAACCCAAATTGGAAAATGTTAATCAATCAAATAATCAGTTTGTCTAGCAAAAATACAAAGCTTTGCCATAACGGCCGTATGTACAAATATATTTTAAATATATCTATCTAAGTCTAAATGTAATATATCTCAAAAACAATATCCTACTAATATTTGTGAGTATGTATAGATAGCTGCCCAATTTATGGCATGCTCTAATGATTAGTCACGTAAATTAATATAATAAGAATTAAGACATCATTAGTGACAAACACATGTATCAATATATCGGTATCGTACACCTAAAAGGATTGTTAAATGCTACTACTGAACTTTGTAAGAAACAGCGTGTCATAAAATAAATATGCTTCATATGCTTCATATCTTGAACCGATATATCGGTAGTGTTGTGTCAAAAGGCTGCGATAGTTTATCGGTTAATCGAGACCTTGAGAAACCAGTCATACAATAGGTTCTAATTTTTTTTTTTATAGTGGGAAACCCTGCATAGGACTCCCGTTGCCCCACGGCGGCGGGAGTCCTATGCAGGATTTCTCACTATAAAAAAAGTCAGTGTTACACTCTTACTGACTAAAAACCCACGGAGCAACGCCTAACAGTCACCGCTGAGTCGATGTGTGCTCGCATTTCACCCCTGCCCCACCCTTCTCGCGAGTGATGGCGCCGTAGCCGAAGCCATCCCCACAGGCCGGCTTGCACCGAGTGCCCGAGCCGCCTGCACGGCGCCTCGCCACTTCCCAGACGGTGGCGTCGTAGGCTGCGTGGCCTCCAGTCTGTTTCCCCACCGCCTACGTTCAGGGCACGGAGAGCGGCGAGCACTCCACCACGCCATGGGCCGGGCCGAAGCCTCCAGCCCGTTTATCCGCAGCCCTCCTCCGCTGCGGGGGTGGTCGCTGAAGCAACCCTACCTCGGAATAGGGAACTTAATGGGAATTGGGAAGATGGGATAGTGGACAGCGCCCGGAGCTTTCTGAAAGAACCAGACCAATAGCAGATGGCAACCTCGTACAGGATAGTGCTCCCAATTTGCCTTGGGGATCTACGTGACTTGCACTTTTTTGATTCCCAAGACCAACGCCTTATTGCTCACTGGGAAAAGTGAACAAAGTAGGTGATGGGCTTGCACCCTTGAAGGAGGACCACTGGGGGTCACTCCTAGATATTGTTGAAACTGTACCACGATAATATTTTACGCTACTGTTGCCAGGTTGTCTGGCTCTGTAGTTTTTATACCGATTTTTTTTTGCGGAATATGCCGCTCTATGGTGACTAACTACCTATACTATAATACCTACGAATAGAAGTGCTTGACAAGTTTCGTTGTTATAAATGAATGTAGATACTAGTCCTTCGGTTGAATACATTTTCCATGAGTATATTGCATATTAGCTATGTTAATAATCGTTTACGTCAGAAGTAATACACAAAATAAAAATAGCTACAATTCATAATATTCAAACATGCTAAATGCATCAAAATTACACATGAGTACAATAACATAATTTACGAGACTTCAAAGACATACGAGCCGATCTGCTTGACTCCTTTCAGAACGTAGTGAAATGTAGACAGTAGGTACTGCCAAAGACCTTATACCTAAAGTTTTAGGTATAAGGTCTTTGGGTACTGCATACTCAACATACACCCATACCTACGTGTTAAAGTATACATTGTAATCTTTGTAGGTATGTTTTATATTTGTTTCGAGACCACTGATCTATCAGTTCTATTACAAAATGTTTCTTTTATATTTTTTATTAATGATGAAAAACAAGATACTGGTTTGGGCTGCGTATATTTTTTTTTTATATTAGCAACATTGTATGATTTTGAAAAGTTTAAATAACAATAACATACAATTCATTCATTCATTCAAATAATCTCGAATGACTGAACAAAATAGATCCCATAAGAAGAAAGACTAGTGTTTATGTAATAGTTTGTTGTTTATAGTCTACAGTGTACACAAAACCAAACATCAAAATTGAGCTGCCTGTCGCCTGTCAGCTGAGCTGTGTGATTATCGAGTTGAATGAGCAATGGTGGTGTTATTGCAATTGTATAGTTTCAAGTAAAATCAGTGCTATTGGACAGTTTTTCTGCTATTTTAGTTGCTAATTTCCCTTTTACCACCAGTACTCCTATCTAGCGATGATTTAAAATATGTGATATCGACATTCTCCTGGAAGTTATTGTGTGTTAATAAGGACTGCGCAAGTGGTTAATCTTTTGTTGTTAATTCGAGTTCAAACGCAAAAAAAGCCCGTTGCTGATGCTGGTAAATCCTGAATTATTTTGAATGACATTGTACATTTTATACATTTTATTTAATATTAGACCTTTGACGTCTATTTGTTTCAACGTAGGTCGGACGTGACGTTGTTGTTATTTTAGTTTTAAAAAAATTCACCCAAGACTTACAAAAAAGTTGGTTTTGAAGTTTGTTTTAGATGTTAATCTAAAATATTTCTTATTTTACCTATAAGTATACACTTTATTTACAATAACAACAATTAACAATATTAACAATTTTACCTATAAGTAAGTCCTGGTTATGTATCTATTTGTAGCCAACTTTCTTTAAATTGACTTGCACAGAATAATCACAACCCCTAAGTCATATGCAACATTAACATAATTTCTATCCACACCGTAAAAAATTCCAAAAAACAATGAATAACCAGAATCAAAATAGCCATGGTGGCGGAGTGGTTCATATAGTTGCTTGCAACACAAAACTTGCAATTTCGAATCCCTACTGTATAATAATTTTGAGTACAGTGATTAGTCACCCCATAAGCCTTATGGTGAAGGAAAGCATTGAGAGGGAACTTGCATATATTTGAGAAGGAATTCAATGGCATATGTGTAGTAATGCTTGAATGACTATGATGGACTCGCTATCATGTTGACACTAAATATATCACAGGCAAACATTACATGTGTTACTACAAACTTCTGCCTCCCCTTGCTGGGAGCTCTGTGGTATGGGGTGGAGATATAATAACATTAATTATTTAGTAATCATTCCATTGTAATATTTCAGAACCAATGTGAAAGTAATTATAGATGGTCAATGTTGCAGTGAACTGATATTTAGTTGAGGTATAATTATAGCTCGCCAACATGTTGTATGTTTTCCATGTGGATGCTGGTCTCATGACCACATATGACATGAGCCTCACACTTCAGAAGTAAGTCAATTCAGTCTAATCATTGCTTTTTTCTTTACTTCCTCATTATTTATTATTCAAGGGCATATGCATAACTTTTAGTCTTGAAATGAATTTCGATAACATTTCAGTTCATTAATACTAATTACTTTTTATATTTAATATTATTTGTTAAACATTTTCAGTGTAGCAAGTTTGAAAATGGCAATTGAAAGAAAGACTAAAGTTCCGGCACTGTCATTAGTACTTCTTGTGAGTGGAGGAGAAGTTCTCCAATCAGACCATATGGTGTCTTCATACAGTGCAGGCACAGACACTAATCCTATATATATGTTCATCAAACCTTCAGTAAATGACACTCATATGAATCCATCTAGTAAGTATATTTTGAATTTGTATTCTGATTGAATATTAAAATGTGTAGAAACAATTGTATTTTTTTTTCATATATACGAACATTGTTTTTGTTATCAAAGGAAATGAATGTGATGATCCAAATTTGTGAAGGTCACATGTCTCTTATATTTATTGAATAATTTGCATAATATATATTGTGTAAACAAAACTGTTAAACTGTGGGGAGTTTTTATATAAATGATAATCCTTTCGTTTTTCTTTATTGACTTGTGTAGGGTTAATCAATTATTGAGATGATCAACTCTAATAATTTGGTAATTGCCTGATAAAGTATTATATTTTTAGTGGTTGACTTAAGTCCAATAGTAGAATTGAGCTCTGGTGAATTCTCTACTGAGATCCGAAGTGCTTTCGACGGAAAGTCAGTGGAAGAGCTCAGGGCTGCGGTGGACCGGTGTTGTTCGTTACAACCAACTGTGTACACTACAGTGAAGTCATGCGCGGCACTCGCGCAGCAGTTCAGTGACCTCGCGCATGAAGTTTCGAGAAGTTGCGATCTACTGGTTCATGAGCAACATTTGCAGCATCAGGTGAGTTGTCATCTCTAAGAGTAATAAAATAATGTCCAATTCATAATATTGATATCGACTTGAACGATATCGTAGTTCGTCAACATAATTTAGATTGCCATACCTATGACGAATTAGGATATCATTCATGTGAAACAATCATGAAAATGTTCTTTAACAAATATATACCAGCTTTATCATTTGGTATACTATATCAAAGAAATATACTGTAAATTTAAACAAAAATGTATTCGTCATACTTGACTTGCTTTTTTTTGTGGTACAGGGCTGGGCGGCCGTTGTTGCTAATTTGGAAGATATATATAATGAATTCTGTGAGAGATCTCGAAATTTCAAGGAATCATTTCGAAAACATCGTCTAAAAAAGGATGAATATAATGAAATGTTGAGCGCGTAAGTAAAATTATAATTGTATTGTTTCATATTTGTCATTGAACTCGAAGACTGAATTAATTTAGGTCACAGGTTGCTAACAATGGAATGTACATAAATAAAATAAATAAATTAAATGAGGGCACAACCTGCACAAGCCGCCCCGATTTCTTAAGGGAAATCTTGTCACAATAAATTGGAACACTTCAGTAGGTCCGTTTAATTATAACCGGAACATTGACACAGACAATTTAAAACTATTCAGTAATTCAATTGGCATATTAATAACGGAGATCAACGTACAAATGTTGTACTGTAATAATATTATTTTTGTACCTTGCTAACGATCGTAATTTTTTGTACCTGCTTACGCACTTTTAAGTAGGTAGTTATCTATTTTAAATGACGTCATAAGTGTTTTTGTCGGTGTTCGGCTTGCTCTTGTCATGACAGATATGTATATATGATAATATAATGTGTTTGTCAATATTGTCAATCTGCAGGACGGCTAAGACTACGATTTGTCTTCACTTCTCAATTTATAATACAGATATTTTTTTTATATCGTCTAAGAAATGCTAAAGGACCATCCTTCTTTACATACTATCTTTAGTGTTCTAGAAATCCGTGCACACGCAAAGTAGTTCAAAGTAATGCCGGTTTTGACACAGAACAATTATATTCGAACTCGTGGTAGATCCTAACTCCATCCTTATAAAGGCGAATGACGTTTTTGAGGACCTTCGGAACCTTACACGTGATCCCCGGGCGGTGTCGAACGAGTAACATTACCAGAAGGGCATACGAGGCACTTGTCTAGGGACTCATATAAGGGCTTCGAAATAACTATATAATATTCGGCCCCAGCATTTAAGTTAGCACAGTAATGTAATGCGTGTAATTAAAGTGTTTTGATTGAGACTGAGTACATTGGTAACATTATTTAGTCGATAGGTAGGTACTCATTTGATATGTGACCTTGACTGAGTAACCTACTTGAATACATCTGTCTGGACCCAATTTTAATGATAAGTACAGTGATGTTACTAGTGTCGCGATAACGATATAACTATAGACTACTAATTCATACAAAAGGTAAACATTTGCAATCATTTTATCGCTCAAACCTATACTCGCTTTATATTTAGTTAGAAGTCTCTTATTTGTCTCTTGTTTGTTTGTCTGTGTATACCAAGCACATAGTATAAAGGCAATATAGTTAAGGTTCTCAACCGATCGTACAAAAGGGCTACCTTTTTACCTTATCCGAAATGCACAAGTGCAAGATAATAGTGTCATGCTTTGGGTGGTTTTTAGGCTTGGCGGTGTTTTAGACTCATTAGGAAACATACCAATACTTCCTGCTCTGCAACTGAACGCGGAAGCGCATAGGTTCTCGGCGTTCGACGTATTCGAAGAGACTGATTACGAAGGCCAGCCTTATAGGGTCAGCCAGCCATTGGACAGTTCTGACAATAAGCCCTACCAGGAGTTTGAAGCGTTTAAACTGTCAGAAGAAGATGGTGAGTTACTTATCTATACTAAAATAAGAAATAAAAATATATAATATTACAAACAGACACTCCAATTTTATTTATTTGTATATATTATGAATTGGACGATTGTATGACGTCATTTGATCTCTTATCATTTATTGAATTCTTTTATCGATGCGGAATATGAAAATATGACTTCTTTTTTTAAGGAAGAGTTAAAAAACTTAATATATATTTCCTCACGCCTTCCCACAAGGGTCCCCGAAGGGGTAAGCAGAGGTGCATAGGTAATACCCATACACGCACTTTCCGCTAGAGATATATTGTAGGTGCCAACGTGACAGATGGCAAGTCCATCGCCGTTACTCAAGCACGACTATACATAGGTACGCCTTTGAATTGCTTCTCAAACGTATGCAGGTTTCCTCTCGATGTTTTCCTTCACCGCAAAACCTTATTATACTTATTAAGTTGTAATTGAGTACCTATTAAAAAATAAATAAATAGTAACCTAATGACACGAAATTAAAGCGAGTGAGTTTGTGTGTTTAAGTGTTTAATTAGGTTAATCTAGTGGATTATACATTGACATTGAACGTCTGCTTGTTGGTATGTTGGTTTTCTTGATTGCTTCTTATTACTTTCCGAACAAATAGACAGATTCAGTCGCTCAAATCAAATCAAATCAAAATATTTTTATTTCACATAGGCCCAGGTGGGCACTTTTAAAACGTCGAAAAAGAAGCAGCACGGTTCGGGTGGAGAACCATGGAGAAGAACCGGCAAGAAAGAAGTTGGTTTTGCTATATGTTTATTAAAAGGATGTCACGATGATTCCCAATAATTGACCTTATATACCTGACATACTGGTATAAGGACGAAGATTGGGAAGTATGACAAACAAGAAACCAAGTGATAGCGCACGCTAAAACTTGTACCGCGGTGCAAAGAGCAAGGGGAATCTACTGCACAACATTCCCAAACAAAGAACTGATGAAATGGAAGATTCATCAGTAATACCGACAATTTAAGGACAATGATGATATTTGGCATCTAAATATTGTGACTTTCCTTGGCAACTCTTAGAACTCATGGTAACACTTTCAAGTTGTGCGAATCTCACAAGGAATCTCGAAGATGTAGGAAATAGCCCTCTAATTACACCTGAGACATGTTGTTGGCGAGCTTTACGGTGAAGGAAAACATCGAGAGGAAACCTGCATACGTCTGAGAAGAAATTCAAAGGCGTATGTATAGGCGTGCTTGAGTAACGGCGATGGACTCGCCATCTGTCACGTTGGCACCTAATATACCTCTGGCGGAAAGTGGGTGTGTGGGTATTACCTAGACATCTCTGCCTACCCCTTCGGGGACTCTTGTGGGAAGGCGTGAGGATATTTTATAATAGTATAGTAATATATTATTTAGTAAACATACGATTGGACGAACGAAAGATCTGTTCTAAATTCATCAAGTATCAAATATTTTCGTTTCAGTATTCGAGCAAAAGGATGACAGTAAAGAGGGTGTGCAAAGCTCCTCACGAGCCGCCGCTGAGACCGAAGAGGCGCAGAGCTTCGAGACAAAAGGCGATCTCACACTGTTGCATTGGATCCTCGCCCAGGGAAATAAGGCTTCATTGCACGATATATTGGATTATTGTCGGAAGGGGTTGGACTTAGTAAGTAGATTCTTTCAACTTTTTAGATTATTGTTAAGGAAAGGTTATGTTTCTCACAGTAAGATGTATTGATACCTACATATTGTTCGACGTCGAAAATGTGCATATTGTGTTTTACTTCGCACAAAATAGAAACAAGTGAACGAAGTTTTATGAATTGAGGTGACATTAATTTCGGTTTGCTACGTTCAGTCGTTCATATCATCTCCCCGAGTTCAGTGAGAGTAGTGGGACAGGTCTTTCTAGACTTACAGACCTCTTTTACTTGATCCACATTCATCAGTCTTTTCATATGTGCTCGCGGTTTCTAGTACTCTTGGCGTTCCCAACCTATATATACCAAAGGGAAATATATTTTTGTTTATGTAAATACATACCTAGAATCGAAAGCGTTGCAAGGCAACATAACGCCCACCAGTAGGTGAGGTGGGATGATGTGTCCTTATTTGAAGCCGATTTTAGAAGCGCCTGTTTAGTTTGACCGGTGATCTAAATTCAAATGTTGATATTCTATTGATGTGGGATGGTGAGATTTGAGATGTACCTAGTGTGCCGAGAATAAATCTCATGTTTGAATGGAATGCGGTCAGTAAACATCGAAATCCTGATATGCGCATGAGTGTATTATCTGAACAATCTAGTTTCGACTAGTGCAACAGAAGTTTATGTTTATTGCTATTCAGATTAAAAAGTATAGGTATATATACATACTAGCTTATGCCCGCAGCTTCGCCCGCGTGGAGTTCGAAAAAGTAGCTTTGGAAATTTTCCTTAGCTAGAAGGTTCAGCCGTTATGCCGTGAAAGAGCATCATACATTATAACTTTGAATTTTTCAGGATTAAAAAAAAGAAAAAAAGTAGCTTATGTCCTATTCCTAGAGTTATAAGCTATCATTATTTCAACTTTCAGTGAAATTGCTTCAGCCGTTTGCCCGTGAAAGAACCGCAAACATCCGAACTTACAAACTTTCACATTTATAATATTGGTTAGATTTATGCGTTATCAAAGTAACATTCGAATCTTTATCTATGTATGTTTTAAGGTTATGTTTATATGAACTTGTTACTGTTTAATTAAATGTATCAATTCAATTTTTGGAATGAGTAGTTTCCATTCGCTTGTTTCTGGGCGTAATAATTTTATGCAATATGTTGTTTAATGAAACTGATTTATACGTATTATTTATGTTAACATCCATTAAATAATAGTCTAAATAATATTCATGGAACATGTTTCAAATTACATCATGTGCTTTACGGTGAATCCTCCTGACCCGAACTGACGTATCTATAGTTGTACTTGTAAGCCACAACTTCGCCATCTATCATGTTACCAAGAATATGTCTTAATGAAAAAGTAAAAGTATATCCATTTTTTTTATTGAAAACAGTGTGTTGTTGCGTTTTATATCACCCTTCATATTATGTGATAGAAATTAATTTTATAAACTTCGTTAATTCTAGGTATTTTCAACTTATTACAGATTGACAAAGAGCCCTTAAAGGAACATGAGGCAGAACTGTACCACATTTTGGAATACGCGAACATGCGCGGCCTGAAACAGATCAAAGGCATCGAAGACCGCCTCTACGGGTTGGACCAACTCCTGAATGATGTGAAGAAACTCGAGCGAGACCAGCATGACCAAGCTGCCTCTCTCATACAGGTGAACAATCGCTATAGCTCAAAGAATATCGCTACAAGAGCTTGTAAAAAATATACTGTTTTTTGCTTATGTATTTATGTATAGGTTGATATTTATAGTGTCTCAGAAAATAACGAGCTTTACGGTGAAGGAAAACATCGAGAGGAAACCTGCATACGTCTGAGAAGAAATTCAAAGGCGTATGTATAGTCGTGCTTGAGTAACGGCGATGGACTCGCCATCTGTCACGTTGGCACCTAATATACCTCTGGCGGAAAGTGGGTGTGTGGGTATTACCTATACACCTCTGCCTACCCCTTCGGGGACCCTTGTGGGAAGGCGTGAGGATATATTATTATTATTATTAAAATAGGACAGTTGCTCAAATGTATAAAAAATACATTCACAATTGACATTATTTTTGCATAAAATTCTGTCGTAACAATATAGTTATACCTTATATTTAGAATCTAACTACGTTTTAATTAATTTATATCTTATTAATAGTTTCTGATAAAAACGAATAAACCATGTTTCAAAGTGAGTATTACTCCCTTTAATATCTGATGTTGTCATTTTGTTATTTTTGGATTCCATATGTTTTGCTGCTCTGTCTGCTCGTGTTCGATTCCTGCTAGCAAGAAACAATTATTTGTGTAATATGTTTTAGAGCAATATTTATCCTAGAATATTCCCAATAGTTTATACCTATTATTAACTTCTAGACGATACTTTGGTATCGGGTTGTATTGTCTACATATCCAGAATATACTTACTAATATTATAAATGTGAATGTAAGTTTGTTTGTTACGCTTTCACGTAAAAACTACTTAACCGATCATCATAAAACTTGGTACACATATTCTTGGAGGTATTAGAAGTAACATAGGATACTTTTTATTGAAAAAAAATTCAATTTTTATGAAAGATAAAAAAGCCGTCGACGCCGACGAAGTCGCGGGCACAGCTAGTTGATATTATATTTGTATATTGCTAGTGCCGTGAACGCCTGAACGCGGCGTGCGATCCATCCGTGTTGCCCACTCTGGTGCAGTCGCACTGGTGTCAGCTGAAGAAGCTACTCAACGGACACAAGACCCTTGTCGACATCAGGCGCCGCATCGCTAAGTCTAAGGACGAACTGTCGCATATATTGAAGGCGAGATTAGGGTGAGTGGTTGATGTTTAACTATTTCTTTAATTTTTTTATTATTTTTATTGGGTTAATTTTTTTTATTTAATTAATTAAATTTATTATAATTATAAAATAATTGAAAATTAATCGAATAAAAAAATATTTCTTAAGTTTTCAAAACAAATGCTATCATTTTAATCAAAAATCTTTTATTCAACGCATGGCTCACACTAAACACTTATTGTTCGTCAATAAAAAACAACAGTTACCACCGTTTCCAAGAAAAAAACCTGTCAGGAGAAGAAAGGCGAAGGAAGCTCCCCGGTTTTATTGTTCAACATTTGTTTCCTTTTACGTAGGGTCCCTACGTAAAACAAAATAAACTCACTTATAAAATCTATTCAAGAGGAGCAATTCATTGTCATGCATGGCAATCATTCAAAATTAACTGAGTCGTTAAACAAATAAAAGGTAGGTCAAAATCATACAATTTGAAATTAGGTCTAATACTCCTTAAATTGCTTTGGACCTGAGCGCTGATCGCGTGCAGTCCACCAACGTCATGAATGCTATTAACACGACTGAGTATTTACCCAGCCCTTTGAGCAAATTTTATTCATGTGATATTGTTGTTCAATTGGCGCGAAACTGGCAGAAAACTAACGCGTTGGCCGTGACGAGAAAAGACGTGACGCTCTCATGACGTCACATCTCCACCGACTTTGATTCCCTTGTTTTGCGTGACGTTATGTGTGCCTTTCAATTGGAGTAGTATGTTGATGCATTCACTGATAGTATGTACACACTTTATGGTAAATTTTCCAATCAACTTTGACGTTTCACATCTGCCGTCACACATCTACTTTTTAAAATAATAATAATACAATTTATTGCAATTGTGTATAGCGTTTAGCCTTAATACTAATTTAGACTATACAGATTGAGAGGGCATTTATAATCTGTTACTTTATTACTATACCTGCCATAGATTTTTGTTTTATTTATTTGTATCTAATACTAATAGTAAGTACAATAAGATAAGTGTAAACATTTATAATATGGTTCTTTGGTATATTATTATATAACTTTATAGTTCTTTTATTACTCGGTAGGAATTACACACGTGTATAGTTATTCGTAGTGAGTGTGTGGTGTGTTCCAGGGCGGTGCTGACGATCGAGAACTCGATGTCGGTGCAGGATGCGCACGCGATGCTGTCCTTCCAGTGCTTCAACCGGCTGGCGCGGTACCTGGGCATTGTGGCGCAGCTGCGGCGCGCGCCGCGCGTCTACGTGCGCGCCGTCGCCGAGGTGGCGCGCCGCCGGGCCTTCTCGCACCATCACCTCAAGGTGCGACATACCTCCCCCCCCCTCCACTCATCCCCCCTTCCCCCCGCTCCCACTGATCCCACTGCTTCAACTAACTGCAACGCGATGCCTTCCCGCTCTACCTTTTCAAGTTGTGCTATATCCCCCTCACTGAATGCAACGCGCTGCCGAGCCCTCCTGCATCACCTACTCAAGGCGAGTCATGACCCTCCCATTTACTGCAACGTGATGCCGGGCCATCCCGCTCTACCTTCTCAAGTTGCGCTATATCCCCCCCCCCCCAATTGTATGCAAGGCGCGCCATGACCTTCTCTCTAACTGCAACGCCATTCATGGCCTTCCCGCTCTACCTTCTCAAGTTGCGCTATATCCCCCCCCCACTGAATGCAACGCGCTGCCGAGCCCTCCTGCATCACCTACTCAAGGCGAGTCATGACACTCCCATTTACTGCAACGTGATGCCGGGCCATCCCGCTCTACCTTCTCAAGTTACGCTATATCCCCCCCCCCCCCCCCACTGAATTCAAGGCGCTGCCGAGTCCTGCATCACCTACTGAAGGTGCGCCATGACCCTCCCACTAACTGCAACGTGATGCCGGGCCATCCCGCTCTAGCTAGTTAGGGTGCACTATACCCTCCCCCTCCTCTAGTCTTATCTAACTACACCTTGGCTCAAATTGTTTTATTTTTACTTGTTTAGTGGGCCAACGATCTTGCGGAGAAAATGGCCAAGATACACGATGAGGAAGTAAGTCGTCGTCAGGAGTTTAGTTCAGTATTCGAAGGCCACTTCCTCAAGAGCCTGTTCCCTGGAATGGCGGAACTTCCCCCGACCTTCGCGACGCAGCCGCCGGCAACCTTTGACGCGAAATTACCACAACTAGAGGAAGACGACGCGCATTACATTACGGAGAACTTCCCAGAATTGGCCGACGATGTCCCTAAATATGACATGGAGGCCACGATCAAGTTTTTTCATCAAAGGTATGTAAAGACAGGCATTTATTAGGTTCAATTTTGTTTAAAAGTAGCCTTAAAGAGTTTTTAGTACCGAACTTAATAGTGCTACGAGCTCAGCCAGGAAACAAATGTGATATACACATTTGTTTCCCAACGATGTATGAATATCCATACTTTGTAATATTATCTATTTATGTTTTCAGGCTAAATGCATCAGAACGCGAGGATGCGGATGTTCAAGTAGACTTTGGAAGGTCAGTTACTCGTGCCATTTTTATTTTCGGTCATAATTTTACTAAAATAATCTCATATATAAAAAATACTAAAAGGGTGTACCTATATTCCTGCCTACCCCTTTGGCGACACTTATGGGAAGGCGTGACGATATATTATATTTCCGTGTTTCTCCAATCGACAGGGACTTCGAATCAGAGACCGAAGCGGGCTTCGAGAGACTAAGCGGCCTCGCGTCTCACAAACATAAAGTTGACATTTCAACTATATGTGTTCCGGAAACGATGGCGGTATCCACAGTGACCGAGGTGCGAACTCTACCAGTTATTCCGGAATGCGTCGAGAGCCCGACTAAACTCCTCGGCGAATTCGAAAATTGTGAATTTTACATCGAAGAGTCGCTACCATCCAGCTTGGAATGGGGCAGGGACGAGCGACAGGTCTAACCTAACCTAACCAAAGCTTACCGTTGGCACGACGCACCTTAAAGACCTCCCGAACTATAAGTGAAAGTTACTTATTCCCTATAAGTTATTTAGTTATTAGGTGATATTAATATGGATCAATAAAAAAAATACTTAGCTATGTTGGCTGTTAACAAATTGTGCCAACATATCACAAAGAACCTTATTTACGTGGAAGTTGTGTATTTAAGTTGAGTTCGGAGGTCTTGTGTAGGTGGTCGCGTTCTATTTGTTGTTTTTTTTCTCCTGTCTTCGCCGGCCCCGTAGTGTTACTCTTACTGCTTTGCGTTAGATTATATAGACTTTATGATTTACATTAGTATATATAATAGACGCTAAATGTCCTTTGGTGTTGTAAGACCCCTTTTTCCTTGTCTCTACAAGGAAAATCTTTAGGAACAATTTTTTTATCATCTCGTTCTAACTGCTTACCCTGTGAGTGATTTGGCGTGATGATATGTATGTATGTATGTCTATTGTAATTTAGTATACTTCGACTGTTGTTGTTTGGGGGTCTTGCTAATGTAGCTGAAAATAGGCAAAATTGTTCAATATGAAGTTTTATTATTATATATTATCCTCAATTTTAGGACAACATGGATACGCATAAAATAAATATAGAAAATCTTCACCAATTTCTTGTTAAACTGTACGGCTTGTGTCGACTCAACGTGCTATTCATTACTGATGAGTTGGTCAAGCTAAAAAAACAAGTTAAGGATCAGCAAATATTTATAAAGGAAATGCATTTGGAGATATCGAAGGCCTGGCAGCAAAATAACGAAGCAGCCGCATTAATGTTCAGAGAACAGACCCAAAGGTTGACTGTCGACCACGAGCTAGAACTGAGCGACATGAAGGCAACTCTCAACGATAAAGAGGAAGCCATTAAAGCTCTAGAACTTGAGAAAGAGTCTCTGAAAGCAGAACAAGAGAAAGAAATAGAAATATTGCGGAAAGAACATCAAAGTACAAGAGAGTTGTTGGAAAAGGCTTGGGATGAGATCAAAGAGTTTGAGAAGAGAATAGAAGAACTAGACGCACAGAAACAGAAGGAGATTAAGGATTTACAAGAAAAGATGCACATGGACTATAAAGCTGAAATTGAATCGATGCGTTCTAGGTAGGTGAATATTTATTATGATATACAACACTATAATTTGTGTTGTATATTATAATATCATATAAATATCAAATAAATCAATTATTTCAAATATTATTTATTTGTGTATTTACCCTCTCATCAGCCACGTTAGCAACGTTATATAATATTTAAAGTTTTCTTAGGATACACCTCTCTCTGAAGATATATATATACAAATACTAGCTGTCCCGACCAGCATCCCAGCAGTTCGCTTGGGTGAAGTTGTGTTTTTCTGATACATGATCGCAGCGCCACCTCTCGGGTCCATTCTCTAATCCACTTGAACACACATAAAAAATCATCAAAATCGGTCCAGACGTTTAGGAGGAGTTCAATGATTTAACACATGGACGTATATAATAGATATAACGACGTGATTATGAAATGCGTTTCCTCAGGTTCCGTCTCGTAGCGCTCACGAACATGGACCGATCTCCGTCAGAGTCAAGCCTTGAGAAGATAGAAAGAACCGACGTGATAGAGATCGCGAGTCACAACGCCATCGTGATGCAGACCAAAGAGAATGCCGAGGTGGAGAAGGAAGAAGCCGTGAGAACTGCCTTGAGCAAGTGCGAGGCAGAGTGGCAGCTCAAGTTTGACAGCGAGTTGGCTTCCATCAAAGGAAAGTTTGAGGCCGAGAAGCAGGTTAGTTTGTCCAAATTATCGTTGTTAGAGGTGCCATTATTTGCCCACCGACTTAAAAGAGACCGATTTCAAAGATCGCCTTCCTCTTTGCCTGTCTGATCTATTCTGTCCTTAACATAGTATTCATGCATTAGCGACACATATCAAATATGTTTATTGATGTCTCATACAAAGTACATTATTTAAATATATACAATATAAATGTAAAACTAACTTTCTGTGAGGCTGGTGCCTGAGGTCATAAAACCTGTAAAAAAAACCTGTTGGGTGTGCGGTGAGGTAGGTATAAAATTAGACCTCATAAAATGGTTGTGCGTTGCGGTAGGTATAAAATTAGACCTATAATAGAAAAGAGAAATGGACTGTATGTGCGTTATATGAGCTCGATCACGCCAGACGGGAAGATGACTGCCTTGCGTATATTATAAGACACAAAGGACAATTTATATAGGCAGTCAACAAATAAAAGGAAATGCACAATACCTTCATACATCTAGGCACCACGTACAGGCCGGTCTGCTTGAAGACGAGCTGCTTTCAGGAGTAGGCTAGTCGATAGTTTCACGGCATTAACTTATAGTTGAGGTACACAATGAATATATTTTAGTTAATGCAATCCTTGCTTGCGTGTTGATCGAACTCTTATGTACGACGATTGATTAACCAATGCGCCATCTTGCGCTTGCATTCGCTTTGTGCGTTTGGCGGGGAAGGGATGAAAGATGAGGAGGCGTGATCTCACTCAAAAACAAACGAACAATCACGAAATTAAAATAATGCGTTATGCGCGCAAACACCTGTATTACAAGTCACCAGCTCTCCACTCGATAGTAATTGTAAAGTGTATTAGTACCATTAAGTATCATATATATCTGTATGCATATATCAGTTTTCGCTAATATTTTGATGTTATACCTATGAAAACTAGTGTGTACCGTATCCGAGAGTCAAGGAACAACTCGCCATCTATTCGCCATCCGGCGTTGATCCACCCCATTTTCCCCACAAAGCGTAAATAGGAACAAAACTTTTTAGAAAATAATTTTCTAAAGTTTCCTCATCCTCTTAATTTTTTCCTAATCCAAGGTGACGATAAACGACATGACCCGTCGTCTGCTGGCGGAGAAGGACCGCCAGCTCGAGTTGCTGCGCGAGCGGGAACAGAACCTAATGCGGGAGTGCACCAAGTACAGAGACACCATCCAACAGCTCACAGACCCGGAGACCAACGACTACGACTCGCTGCTCAAGACCCAGGTACGTGTGCTTTCAATGCCATATTTCTTAAATGGATTGGATTTATGTTGTGGTCTCGTAACACAATTTCGCTTATACAGATTAGGGTCGGCAGTAATTATAACCCTGGTGTTGCTATTTGTTTTACACCACAGACGGCTAACAACAATTGCAACGTCGCTCGCGAGTTACCGACCCAAACGCGCATGCGCATGCGGCGGTAATCGCTTACTTTCAGATGGGGCCCATTCTTGTTTGCCAACATGAGGCTTAATATATATTTTACTGCTTCCTTTCTGCATTGCTAGTTTAGTATATTCTCGCACTGGCATTTGTTCTGGAATTAACTAATAAATTGTTTTTTCACAGTTTGCAACACTAGAAAACGAAAAGGCATTGTTACAGCAGCAAGTGCAAGATCTTAAAAAAGAGTTGGATAAGAAATCGGAAGAAGGGGAGAAGAGTAAAGAAGAAGACAGTGATGGCAGGTTAGTCAATATTTTTGTGTTAACGACCACGCCTTAATCACACCTATTATAGTGTTTTTATATTGTCAAATATCTGACTGAATGGTTTGAAATTAATATTATTTAGTGCTCAAACCACAGTTAAGAAACTCGACCACTGAAAGGTTTCGGCGACTTATCTCTAGTTAATCTATTATTCACTAAACAATAAAAAATAACTTATGTAGATCCTTCCCGTATGTAGTGATTTTTTTTGCAAGTATCCGACTACTAAAATTATGAATATGAAAGTTTATGAGCCTTATTCGCATGGATTTTAACGAAACTAGAGAATTATATAGCTCACACATCAGAAGAGCACATAGGTAATAATTTATAAAGGTTTTACTAATTTTACTGATAAAAATATGGCGATAAGATCAAATTTTACGTTGGTAAAGCGCACTGTCAGGCACGCGGTTAACGGCTGGTGCTCTGTATGTTTAGTTGTCGCTAGCTCTGTATAACATGATCTTGCGTCAGGTCGTCGCCGAAGAGGGTTGAAAGCAAGATGGTCCGCGGTGGGAGCCACACGCCTTATGGACTCGCGGCGGGCACGCTGAGTCTATCGGCGTGCTTGCCCGGACACTCTGTGCTGGTGCTGTGGGACCCTGCGCATCTCAACTACACCGTCATGCAGGTTTGATGCACAGAAAGCTTACCTCTTTATTCTTTCCTTCTTTATTTTAAACTTTTTGCCCGTGTACTAAAAGAGCCGTGGTGGCCGAGTGGTTTGAGCAGTTGCCTGCCACGCAAAGGTCGCACGTTCGAATCCCGACTGTACCAATGAGTTTTTCTGAACTTAAGTACAGTGATTAATCACACCACGAGCTTTACGGTGGAGGAAAACATCGAGAGGAAACCTGCATACGTCTGAGAAGAAATTCAAAGGCGTATGTATAGTCGTGCTGAAGTAACGGCGATGGACTCGCCATCTGTCACGTTGGCACCTAATATACTTCTGGCGGAAAGTGGGTGTGTGGGTATTGCCTATGCACCTCTGTCTACCCCTTCGGGGACCCTTGTGGGAAGGCGTGAGGATATATTATTATTATTACAGTCTGGGATGTATGTATATCGTGTATTTGTTTTTAACAAAAAGCCTCGCTTAGTTTGGATTAATATGTGCGGTTTTGGCTTAAAATAATGCTAGACTTTCCTCACGCATCGGTTCCAAAACCCTCTTTTATTACACAACAGCGCGTTCAGCGGCAGACACTGGAACTATATTTAAAGACGGGTGTAACTTATGTGTGTAAGTTAGGGGTGTCGTATACACATATACAAAGATGTTTGTCTTAAATCAAGCTCAATACATTTTTCACAGGAAGCTTCGATAATGTACTTCGTGCACAGTGATTGCCTGCCAGCCTTGGATCTCAGCATAAATGTTCAGAACGAAAGTGAAAGACGTCTATACGCTATTGCTATAGTCCAAGCCAAAGAATATTGTTATGCTAAAAAGGTGAGTTTATTTTCAATAATAATCATATTCAATAAAGGAATTTGTATACATTTTCAAGTCGAGGGATGCGGGGAGTATGATCCGAATCTATTCATTGTAGTGTGCGTGTGCACTCATAGGTAACAGTGTGTACAGATAATACTCAAACATGAGTGGAAGGTTACATAAGGAAGAATAATAATAATAATAATATATCCTTTATTGTACAAACACACACATTTACAAAAACAAACAGAAATGACAAAGAAAAACATATAGTAGGCACAATAGGCGGCCTTATCGCAAAAGCGATTTCTACCAGGCAACCAGAGTAGAGAGAGATAAGAAACAGATAAAGAAAAGGTAGGTGGTAAGAATAGTTGGGTGCGTCTTCGTGAATGGCACTATCTATAGTGTCTATATTTGTCCAGAGCGGCAACCGTTACCTGATGCCTCGCGGGTCGCGGTTCTATCGCGTTCGCGTGAAGCCAGCCCGCCCGCACGCGCCTCCGCCCTGTTGCGACCTCAAGCATAAGCATGGTGACTATACCGCCCCTTTAACCTGTATAGATCGCATATGGATGTTCTTCCTGTCCTATTCTATAAAGCGTTTCGGCGAAACTTTTATCATTTTTATTCTACTTAAAATATTTATGAATTGGACACTAGTCCTCTTGTCGCATTGTTAAGTTTTTTTTTGTTTTAATGTTTTGTATCAAAATCGCTGTTGTACGGCGCTTCAGTGCTTCAAGTAGTTGAAACAAGCCGAAACAGCGGAATATTATATAATATAGACAAGTAGATTATTCATTTGTTTGGCATTCATTTCAATTTCGAAATTGTGGATCGGACACTGTGAGTTTTTGTCATTAAAAGCTTAGATTTATGTTGGTTGATTGTGTGTTCTATTTGTACCACCTTCAGGTAAAGTGTGGAAACTGTTGCACTTTTATTTTGTGTCGCTGTGTCAGTGTGCTTGTTCTTGTGCCAATATTTTTTTAAAAGTATTCATCCCTATACGTTATACTTTATATACAGTGTGCTTGTTCATGTGCCAATATTTTTTTAAAAGTATTCATCCCTATACGTTATACTTTATATACAGTGTGCTTGTTCATGTGCCAATATTTTTTTAAAAGTATTCATCCCTATACGTTATACTTTATATACAGTGTGCTTGTTCTTGTGCCAATATTTTTTTAAAAGTATTCATCCCTATATGTTATACTTTATATACAGTGTGCTTGTTCTTGTGCCAATATTTTTTTTAAAGTATTCATCCCTATACGCTATACTTTATAGCCTTATGCTATTAAGTATGTTGTTTCTAACATATTCAATAAAATACGGTGTATAGGTGTTTAACATAGGAACATTGACCCTTCGATATTCTCACTAAAATATACGTTGATATATCCACCTCGTTGTTAGATAAATGTGTTTTTTTTAGTTAAATATGTTGGTTTACGTAAACCTTTGTTCAGTTTGTTGTTTGTTTCAGCGATTAGCCAGAATAAACAGACAGACAGACAAAAAAATGTGTATGTACCGTGTATATACATCTATATGCATTTAGTAAAAAGCGGTTATTTTAATATTACAAACTGACACTCCGATTTTATTTATTTGTATGGATGTATAAGATCTATTTTTACTTCAACAATGAAATACCTACTAAAATACTACTAAATAGCTTTGTAGAAACCTGTTGTGTATCATTCTTATGCCGGCGCACGCGCATCGTTGCAGATGCAATGAAGAGCAGCGTGCTCTCCGCCCTCAGTGAGCGGCCGCTCAAGAAATGGTTGACCTACATGCATGCCCCAGGTCGAGCTGATTTCTTCACCACTACTCATTTATTACTATTACACCTAATGGTGCAAGAAAAAAGGTCGATTATGGGTTAACCTTATTTTCCTGCACCATTGTTTCACCACACTTGCCTGCAATTAGTCTGCCTTTTTTCAAATTAACGCTTTCATATTTATATAGTTAACAATTGATTATTTATTCGTAGGTGGATGGTATGAGCTTGTGGATAATGTAATGAATTGCAAACCATGAATTTGTAATTGTCCATATGATTCCTTAGCGCGATAAAGTGGTCTGACAAATAATTTTATGTGACCAATTTTTCTCCCTATGTCCAGTCTAAAGTTGGAACACAATTTATACTTATATACATGATAATTTTGTATAAAACATTCCAATATCAAGAAACGAGTCCAACTAGTCTCTGCAGTCTGAAGCACAAATCTAGTTATATTCTATTGTTAAATTTTATTACAGATATGCAAAAATCTGTCGACACAAGCCAGTCTACGAGCTCGGCGACAGACGAGAGCCGCGCGGGCGAAGTGGCGACCGCTACCCTCATCAATCTGGAGTCACCTGTGTCCACGAGCGAAGCAGTGTCGACCTCTAGTGCTACGGCTCCGACTGAGGACCAATTGGACTCTATAGAAGCTAGCGAGCAATGGAACTCAAGGATGCAGATATCTACCGCTAGTGCCATGTAAGTTGAAAGTTTGAAATTATATGGGGATGTCTGAGGTTCAGATAAATTTTGACAATTTCGGTTGACTGTGACTTTCCCGAATCTACGTAAGAAGATTTTTTAAACTACCCTCACCTTTTGGCTCTTTCATCATCTCACGACCCTATTATCAGTTTGACACTTTCTGAATGTTGGCTAAATATTCTTTCAGGACAGATATGGAGTGCAGTGTGGGACGATGCGGAGCGGAGCCGCTGGAGGTGTTGGGGGCCTCTGTGGGGGCCGCAGCGGGGGCCGTACTGGGGGCCGCCGCGCACGCAGAGCTGGCGGAGGAGGCCGCACCCTGACCCTTATGACCCCTGTGACCCCTATGACCCGACACACTCACCAATACACAGCTGCACACCACGTTGCATCAGTGTAAGTGACAGTGTAAATAGTGAAACGATTCAGCAAAGATGTTATCTTGTACTTAACAAGAGCCCAATGACGAGTGACTGTTCACTGTGTATTAAGCGACGGTATTGTCCGTATGGGCTTGAGTGGAAATCTTTCTGTGAGTGCCAATTTCATTCTGGTGCCGTGACCAAGGTTTTACTTGACTTTTTCATTGTACCAGTGAGTTGGTGTGACGTAAAATTGTGTGTTTAAGTCACATAAACATACATATTGCTTAGGAATTATGTTGAACTTACGTATTTTTCGAAGGAAGTTGACTTTATCAGCAATGATTTATGTTATTTTCTTCCGAGCGTCTGGTCGACGTCTTCCATGATTTTAATCTTTCTAGCTTCTTAGCTAACTATTGATGTAAAAATTTTGTAATTCACTTCGACGTGTATTGCTCAGAATTCAATAATGAATTAAAACGTATCGAATCGTATATTATTTTATCGAGTTTCGATATTCGAATTTCGATTCGATACTCTCGTTATTAAAATTCGACTATATCGTGTATTCGGAGTTATTTCTTTATACTACAGTAATGTTTAAAATCATATTTGGTTTGTGTTACTTGTATGTTTGTTACTTTTTATTTACTTTGTGAGATTTTGTAGATACAGAGGCTTTCTGTTCGAGTCTTTTGGACATACATTTCATTTCAATAGTACAAATTCGTTTAGTCGTCATAAAGCTTTACGTCATTGATCAACACATGACAAACGTTATTATTTTTTTACATTTCGCTATCATGTTGTGTTAGTATTTAACTCCTATTTAATTGGAACATAGAGTTGTTACTTACGTATGCCTTTTGATATTGTAGCACAAAATCTATAAATAGGGCAGCTCGTTTAAATTGTAGCGCCATATTGTGTCGGAGCTTTACTGTTATGTAAAGATGGATACATCCTCAACAAGGATATGAAAATTTACAGTCACGTTCTTACGATTTTCCCTACCTGTTAGTCTTATCTTGATAACTAAGTCATAGTGATTATTTAGTGGGAATGTTGTTCCTCTTAGGTATTTTCCTCTTATGTCAATAGGCTTCTGCGAATGATAACGCTTTACACTCGATCTCGCTCCAACTTAAACCTTTTATCTCCTTAATAGATTTGAAACTAGATTTAGGTAAGACAGAAGACTTTTTTAAACCTTATTTGGTTAGGTCGTTCTGTTTTGAGGGAGAAACGTTACACGAAAATATAGAACCTAGTGAGGCACATACACACTTGCGTCTAATATTGTTTTTACCATTCGGACACTTAAGTATATTGTATATTGGTGAATTGAAGCGCAAATTGTGGTGTTGTGTTTAAAAGTAAGTGGATAACGCTTCGTGTTAAATTTATTTGTGGCCTTATTGTAAGTGGCGCCCAACGTGGGGCTACAGGTGCCTCTAGTCATATTTTCATGTAATAATAATACTCGCGACTAATGGAAATACGAGCAGAGGCACCATCATCGGCGCTAGCCGACTGCTGTGATAGTGCGTGCTGTGCTCTCCTCGATCCCTCTCCGAATAGTTTTACAAATACAAATTAAGAGTACATTTTATATTATACATGAGATTTAATGTTTAAGTCTTTTTTCTATCGGTAAAACTATTCAGTGCTTCGGCTCCGTTAAACAATGTTCGAATATTGGATTAACTGAGACGTGTTCAGTTGACTCTTACATTTATATCATATCAATAAAAAATGTGTTAGTAGACGAGTTATCCGAAAAGTGGTTGAGCACTTTATGGGGTTTATTTTAGAAATTGATTTATAAGTATTTAGTAGTTCCAAGTTCCAGTTGCGTTTGCTTTAGGAACTTTAGACAAACAATACAAAATGTTGACAAAGTTATAAATTTACATAGTTGTTGGTCAAAGTAAAGTGACCCTGTTGCCGCTTGAGTTATGAAAAGTCGATAATATATAAAATATGTGGAGATTCTATTGGAAAGAAGTATGTGTTCTTGTGTTAGGTGTTCATTTTTACCAAGTCCAGAAGAGATACATTTTAAATGCGACTTTGGAAGCACAGTCTGTGTTTTTGGTTGAACATTGGACAATGGCGAGATGCAGAATAAGCAATGGTTTTGTGATTAGGGTGATATTTGTCTTTGTCGCAGGACGTGTATGTTAAGTTTGACCCGGTTGCAATAATATTATTGGAAGCCGTGGATATCTGTGTTATAATATAGGTTGCGGTTTTGCCAATGGGTCATGGAAACCATCAGGTTTTAAAAGTGTCATGAAGTTATCAACGTGTTGCGGTAACAAACGCATAATAAATCTAAGTGTGATCACTTTATGAACTTTTTGTAGTGACCAATTTTATTGTTAGGCAATAACAAGATGTAAAATTGATAATTTTAATGTAATTTTTATATACAATAAATAGACGATTTTATACAAACATCATGTATTTTATTTTTCACAAACCAATGAGAAGATGGGTGTCTTCTAAAATATAGGAACAATTTTTTTTATGTACATAATAAAGCAGTACACTCTGGTAGAGACAGTAATAATAATCAACAATTTAAGGTTATACTTATGACTAATAATTTATATTTACAAGACTATTTGCGAGTACTTCATTATAAGAGGCCGCTGAAGGCGTTGACAGCGTGTTGGTGTTGCACGTCGAAGTATTCCTTACACTCGGAGAGGTCATTGGTCGGGAAGGCGCAGTCTGAATAGTTCCACATCTGCATTTCCATGTTCTGGGAGCACTCTTGCCCGTACCTGTAGTACCTTTGGTCTTGCGTTTCCATTGCGGGGGAAGTTCTCGTGCTCTCTGCGTTGTAGTACTGTCCCTCTTCAGTGTAATAAGCTTGCGGCACATAGGCTTGCTGCTCGCAGAAACCTTCCGTTTGTTGATACCCGAATAGTTCCGGGGAAGGAGTTTCGCTGGATTCAGAGCCGGCGGCGCGTTGCCACTCCAGCCAGTAAGAATCATCTGGACGGGAATTGTCGCCGTTTAGGTCGGCAAAGGTTGGTGGTGACTCGAGGGTGTGCTCCTCCATGGGGAAGTCGAGTCGGATAGGTTGGTCAAGCTGGAAGATTTCCTCTGGATGGAAGATGTCGTCTGCTGGGAGGGTGTGGGGGTCGTAGTGCTGTGGAGGCAGCGAGGGGGCTGGTGGTACGGGAGGGATGGGCGGGGCGTAGGTATAGGGCTGGGGTTCCGCCGGGGACCACGCATTGTAGCCTTCGGTTGATGCGTCGTGCCGCCACCGGCACGAACATTCGAATGGTCCACATGTGCAGGTAAGTACTGGTGAAGAAAATTCTGCGTTAGTTAACTCTGCACAGGTTATAGAGCGAAAGAGAAATTTTGTAAGTCTAAGCGAAGTTACTTCAATCCTGACATGCGTGGGTATGTAGCGTTTGAGTCTTGATGAATAAATAGTTCTTAATGTACCTCAATGTTTTTTATTTATAAACTATTTCATTCTTGAGCTTGCAGTCGTATATGTACGAACAGGTATTTAGAACTCGCGATAGGATTTGAAAAGACGTTTTAAATTACAATTTGCTATTGATTCTTAACGTTCCCAAATAAGGATTTATGTAAATTGCTACGCTATAAAGTACCAAGGTCCTACCTCTTTGATTGTCTGGTATGAGTGGAGGTGGTTGTGCATGTGTGTTGCCCATTTTCTGCGACATTTGTTTGTCAGGCTTTACTGTCAGTATTTTGTCAGCTATCGCGGCTTCTCTCGCTAACAGTAGCGCGAGACCCCGCACTCTCCTGCCAGCGCCCAATGATCGCCTATGAATGAAAACAATATTCTTAAAAAAAAACAAAACATGATACTCCTTCATTTATACAATAATCAGTAGATTTCAGTAGAAAAATTGTTGTAGGTATATATTATGCTCTGTCATGGCGTGACAAATTACCATGACCATGGCTCACAAGCTTTTGCTTAAACACGAGTTTTTTAAAGATATAGATTTGGACAAAGTAATGCGAAACCGTTTTGTGCAGTCTTATTGCGTCGGTTACTTAAAAACGGACTTAATTCGTGTAAAGAAATCGGAAAATGTATGTGATGGAATTTCCGTGCGATTTGAAAAGTGAATTTGTTAATTGCCGTTAATTAACATTGTATTCAACTGATTCTAAATAACTTCCTAAAGCATGGCCTAGTTGGAATCGTACGGCTTGAGTATGGATTTTAGAGTATTAATTAAGGTTATATGCTCACCTGACTTCACTGGCCCCTTTAGCCTCTGGTCTCGGGTGGTCATGAGCTCCCTTGGCCTGAAAGAATATGGCGTGCTCCGTGTGTCGCCAGAAATGTGTCACCGGGTACCCGCAGTGACCACGGCAAGGTTGCACTTCTAAGCGACCGCCGTTGCATAGTCTGTTTGGACAGGGTTTGCCTGCGGAGGTAGGATATAGGTCAAAATGGATGTCACAAATAACATTTGAGTTCGAATCCCGACTGTACCAATGAATTTTTCTGAATTTAAGTACAGTGATTAGTTCCACCACGAGCTTTACGGTGAAGGAAAACATCGAGAGGAAACCTGCGTCTGAGAAGAAATTCAAAGGCGTATGTATAGTCGTGCTTGAGTAACGGCGATGGACTCGCCATCTGTCACGTTGGCACCTAATATACCTCTGGCGGAAAGTGGGTGTGTGGGTATTACCTATACACCTCTGCCTACCCCTTCGGGGACCCTTGTGAGAAGGCGTGAGGATATATTATATTATTTTACTATTATTCAAAATTGTCAAAGTACTTGTATTGGTCAAAGTCGACAATTTCAACATAACCTGATTAATAAAAAAAAATACCTTGTTGCTTTTTCCGTGCCTTGTCACATATCGCTGGTCTCAAATGCACTCTGGAGCCGTCCTGTAGTCTACACCTCGCCGAGCAAACCAGAACTCCTAAACAGCTCTTCTTTAGAATATGGACGTTGTGGTTGTTTGTGTTCCTCATTGCCCACCCGGAGGCGTGTCTTCGCGCTTCCTCACAAGTTGGGGGGAAGACCCTGCGTACGTGGCCGTCGGACCACTCGCTGAACGTGTCGAATGACGCCACGCGCGGCACGACAGCGTCGTTGATGTCCCACTCCGGCGTCGATTGGCCTTCCGACATGTCCGATCGGCTGGTACTAGAAAAATTTAATTTCCAATAACATATTGATCTAAAATTATGCTGAGTTGAAACTATTGATAATTGGTATAAAATATTTTTTTAGTATCGTATATACATACCTACTCATCTATCTACAATTTGTATTTTCTACAAATCACCGATTATCTACGCATGCAAACTTAAAATTGCAAAAAGCAAGTCATTCAAATTCGTATGTATAGTCATAATTAAGCTAGGTTGAACCCAAACCTACGTGCATTTAATCACTGACTTAAATCTACGTTTTCATCTTCGCTAGGTTACTAGATAATTCAGCTTAAGACAAATAGACAGAACTTATAGTACTTATTATAAATGCGAAGATGAGCTTTTTACGCTTACGAGTATTAAATACTCCATCGATGTACTTTTCGTACAAACCATGGCTACAGAGCCATCGGATACCTAATCTTAAAAAATGGGTCATTGAAGGAGAACGATGATGATAGACTAATAATCTTATGTGTATTTTTGAATCCTTGTTAAAAATCAAGACAAGGTTTCCGAAACTAAAAGAAACATGAAACAAGCTTTGAGAAAGCCCGGTCCCCTCGCGAGCATCGTTGAGACAATTGCTTCGGAATTGTTTGAGGGGCAGCTCGTCTAATTGGCTAAATAAGTTTGGGCTCCCTCCGCCCATCGAAATGGTAAATAAAGAGACTTGCTTTCATGTCTACAGAAAACCAAATTATACAAGAACGACTGATCGGGAATTATTATCATTTACCTATTAACGATATGCATTGAGCCGCCTATATTTGGTTTTATAATATATATTAGAATATTGAACTGAAAGTGCAGTAGGTAGGTATATTGGGTCAGGTAATTAACTAATATAGATAAATAAAAAAAGTATCGAAATAAAAGGACAGGTTTGATAATTTGGACGACCGTCTGGTCTAATGGTTAGAGCCCCTGACTGCGAAACTTGAGGTCGCGGGTTCGAATCCCGCTGAGGGCAGATATTTGTGTGATGAACACGAATATTTGTATCTTAGCCATGGATGTCCTATGTATTTAAGTATATATCTATCTATATAAGTAAATATATTGTTGTCTATTTACCATAACACAAGCTTTGCTTAATTTGGGACTAGGTCAATGTGTGTGGAATTGTCCCAGGTATTATTATTATTATTTATTATTATTATTATTATAATTGATTTGGCTGAGAGTAGAATTATATCTTGACGCCTTTCCAAAAGGGTTAAGCAGAGGTGTGTAGGTTAGGTAGTGCCCACACACCCACTTTCCGCCAGAGGTATATTTTGGTGTTAGCGTGACACATTTGATTTTTTCTTAAAAGTATGCGGGTTTCCTTTCGATGTTTACCCTCAACGTAAAGCTCTTGGTGTGACTAATTACTGTACTTAAGTTCAGAAAAACTGATTGGGTCAATCCCAGCCGGGATTTGAAACTGCAATCTTTGTGTCGCAGGCAACTAATTCGGACTATTCGGCCTCCATGGCAGTCATTATTATCAAGAGGCAAAGTTAAAGTTAAACGCTGCTGAATTATCTAGCATTTAGATAACCTAGAGTAAATGTACCTACGGAGGTTCGGGTTCAACCTAGCTTAAGCATGAATGATTACATGATACATACGTATTTGAATGACTTGTTGCAATTTTAATTTTGCATGCATATATATGTTTATACTACTAGCTGTTCCCTGCCACGCTTGGCTGTGGATATGTGACTGATGCAAAAAATAGATAAAAACAATCCTTGATGCAGATTATATATCATGCTAAAATTTTGAGCTCGATCGGTCCAGAACTTTTTAAGTTTTTGAAGCGTACACAAACCAACATAACATTTTTATATAAATAGATTGGGATTTGAAAAACAAAATTGCCCTTGATAGCTCATATATTTTGCATGACTACCTATATCAAAAGCTACTATTCGAAGGAGCAGTAATTATATAAGTATATTCCATTACATTTAACGCAAGGCACAGCTAGTAAAGCTTATTGAGTAAGTATTTTAAACACTACGAGTGTCAGTCCGTCAATTTCATGTAGATTGCCAAGTGAAACAATTTTAAATAAAGATGGGGACGGCCTTGCTACGGCAGGGGCCAATGAAGCTCAATTAGTATCAATTGGAGGCCGACGGGTGCCTTCCACAACCCTCTGGAGCTCTGACCACTTGAGTTATATTGTTACCTCGTCACGGTCTTTTAAATAATGTGGTTCAACTTTAAAGTAGCATTTTTGTTGATTCAAGCAATTGTCATACCATATTATCTTTTCAACAATATGAGTGATCGCGGATTCGAGCTCCGCCTGTAGTAAACGTGGTGAGATTAATTACTCGTTGTGTATCTAGTTATTTATAGACTCCTGTCATATATTACGATATGCCTATATCATGGGTTAATGGTCCCGGGCGCTCTTGTCCCACTCATAAAATCATGATTAGACTAGATTTAACTTATTATGATCGTCTCTGATTATGGTTTTGTTAGATTATTACTTTAGAGATACTTTACGGAGTATTAAATATTACAACAATAAGAGTTTAAAAAAAAAAATAAGATTTATTTACTGTAACAGTGTTATTAATAAAAATTGCATATTCTTCTCTTACTACAAAGTAACCGGGACTAGTTAATTCTAGATTAGTCACGAAATAGCAAAGTGTTAATAACGGTATTAATAAATATAGGTAATATTTAGAAGTACATAGCGTAGGTAAGCTCGTAGAATGGTTAATCCTATCGACCTTACCTAAGTTCAGAAAAAAGAAATTACCGCGGTACGAGCGTACAATTTTGATACGATACGAAGCGACAATTGAGAACACTAGACTACTACGATAGAACACTACAGTCTACCTATTCACCTCAGCTAAAATAATTTAGTTCAACTAGGTACCTACATCTTGTAGCTAAAAATGTTGCCTTAGGTAAATAATGGGCACCACGAAAAGAAGCAATTACAATAAAAAAAAAACATTCCCAGTTGACAGATTAGTATGACAATTTCTTCGTGAATCAAGAAAAATGCTACTTTAAACTGAAACAACATTTGAAGCCATGGTGGCCGAGTGGTTCGAGTAGTTGCCTGCGATACAAAGATTGTAAGTTCGTTCGACCAATGAGTTTTTCTGATCTTAAGTACAGTGATTAGTCACACCACGAGCTTTAGGTACAGTGAAATAAAATATATCTCTGGCGGAAAGTAGTGTGTGAATACACATCCGCCTACTTCTTCGGGGACCTTTGTGGGAAGGCATGAGAATATTGCCATTGCCATTAATATTTATATTCTATATATTGCTGTAATATTTTTTTCTGTTCTGTTCTGTATCTGTTTTTGTTTATCTACTTATACTTTTTATATTACTAACTGAGTATGAATTACACGGTTTTTTATTTATTTTTGTCATACACTGTAAAGTAATAGTAAGGCAAGAATACTTACAGGATCACCATCTCCGTTATAAAGCAGCGATCACAGTCACAAATTTTCAGTTCCAGTCCATTCAATTGTTGTCCACACACCAAACACTACGCGAATATATCTTGTTGCAAAATATTTGTATCGCGTCACGAGTACACACGTCGAATGCTCATAGCCCACTAACTTGAACAACAAAAATAAACATAGGGTAGTTTGCCCCCTACGCTGCGGTGGGGACATGCTAGCAGCCAATCCCCGAGCTCCGTTGTCTAGACGCCGCCTACTCACCAATCAGATGGCACTGAGCGCCTACCAATAGGAGTATCAGAAATTGTTAAGGTTTTTATTTTCAGGAAAAGGATCGTTGGGAAATTTTTACGATACGGTTTTATCTAGCTGTAGTTACTCATTGTACTTGGTATTTTAACTTTATGCGTACGTAGAGTTTACCTTGATTAGCGTAGATGCCTGCCTACCTATACCTATAATTATCATTCTATCTTAAGTATCAACATGTCAAGTACCTAGTCTAACCTATGCCTTATTTTGAACCGACCTCAAAAGAGGTCCTCAAAGGAGGATTCAAGACACTTTTCTTGTATCTCCTATGTTATATCTCCGTATTGTGTTTAAAATAAGAAACCTTCACATTTGTTCGTCCACACTTCACACGTTCTCTTGTTTTACTCCAAAGTAGCAACGATTTTACTGCACCTTTATTTTACGAAGTCAACTGATTTGACATAAAGTCCCTAATCATTGTTACTTCTAGATTTAAACTTACATTAAGATAAATATTACGATGCTACATCAAAGTCCTTATAATAACGCAAACAGTTTTTTTAAATCAAAATTAGTATACGCGCTCTCTTGTTTTTGCGAGACTAGTTTGACAAAGAATTCTAGAAATTTTTTTGAACCCACGACACTTTAATTGGTGTACTTATAGGTACCTATTATAACTAACTACACACATAGTTTAATTATAGATAGTGCCATCCACGAAGACGCGCTCTACCACCAGGAGTATGACCCGATTTTGTAGTGTGCGTGTGCACTCATAGCCAATCAGTGTGTGACGATAATACTCAAACATAAGTGGAAAGTTGCACACTTACACTATAAACTATAAGGAAGAATATTGGGGCGCGCCTTCGTAGATGGCACTTGCTAACCATGACAACGTGGTTGGCTTTTGTTGTTTATAAGAACGACTTAAGCGAATACCTATCGTAAATTTGTTTGCGCTATTTGGCGTTTGGCCAGGATCATAGAGGAGATCTCAACAACGATATCTATACAATTTTAAATGGTTCCTTATTTTACTGTTGGTTTAAAGTATCCCAATATACATACATATCTAAGTACTTATCACACGCTATAAGTACCACTAAATGCTGAATACAATGATAATACTATAGGTATCTAAACCCAAAGTGCTTACAATAGTACTATGCATGGAAGGAGGGTGCAAAGATGCGGGCGCGCACGTTACACGTCATCGATGCGTACGCGCACCAACCGAGGGAAATTCGCTAAATTAAAACGAATATATCGTTGTATTAGTAATACCTGATGGGTGAGTCACTCGAGTAGAGTTTTTAGTAGTCGCCTACAACGAAAAGATTGCAAGTTTGAATCCCGACCGCAACAATGAGTTTTTTTTATACAATGAAGTATCGATAGTGATTTATCACATCACGAGCTTTACGGTGTAAAATAATGCTTCCGAAATAGTGATAGACTCGCCATAGGTATGTCTGTCATGTTTGCATCTTGGCGTAAATACAGTGTTGTTACACCTGTGTCCTTGTGGTAAGGTTTATTAAAATAATATACTTCTATTATCAACATTATCAACTAAGATATTGTTACAATGCTTGCTTAAAGCGACCGGTGTACCTGGCGTGACCTGACTGCATTGCCAGGTGTAGATCACATTTCCTTGATTGAGAGGATCGTTGTACAAATATATAGTATATCCTGCCAAATCCCCTAGGAGCTCTAGGCCATCCAATTAGGATGAGAGATCTCGTTTTACTATTGGAAGCCAACGCTTAGGGTAAAAGCCGGATAGTTGCCCTACTTTTCATAAAAGCTGTATAATTAAAAAAAAAATTTTTTTAAGAATAATTCGATGTTTAATTCAAAACATAGATCTTTAATCTTTCATAACAGCCCATTTTTGTAAACATAATTCATATGCATTTCGAGTAAATCGTGTTTGATTAGACCTCTTAAAAAAGGGATAGTTGCCTACTATAGCGGATAGTAGCCTAACGTTTAAAATGCTTCGGGGGATACTTGCCTCATGTAAGGATAGACGCCTCTCTATATTTCTTTTAGATAAGTTTCAAGTAATTTTAAGTAATCAGCCTTTATTATTTACTGAGATCCTTTATTAAGTACTAATCACAATATTAATTACCATTAAAACAGTGCTATGTTCTAACGTTTTAAACTATAAAATTACTTATTTTAAATTAGAAGTTAATTAAAATAATATTATTTATCTTAAAGATAGAAAAATATGGCATCAACTGAAACTTTTTTATTCATATTTCCGATTTCTGAATTAGCGTTTCTTACTTTTAATATCTTTTCAGTGTCTCTGGCCGATTTTTTGCCTTTTTTCCTTTGATTGGTAGTCCTTAAGTGGCTTTTCCTTTAAGTTTTACCAAATTTACAGCATTTTCTTCATCTTCACTGTCAGCACTATAAATTTGTATTCTTCTTTTTCTTGAAGCTCTTCCTTTGATAAGTTCATCTGTGTCATCAGATTCCGTTTCACTACTGGTAATATCAATATTCTTTTTGATCTTTTGCTTTTTTCGAGGTTGCCCTCTTTTCTTCAAGATCTTCTTGCTATCTACTGCTTTATTATTTTCTTCTTTCGTTATTTTGTTTGTTTTCTTTATTTTCTCTTCATTATTCTTCTTCTGGATAATTTGTTCGTTGGGGTTGAATATTTCTGCAGATTGTTTAGGCTTTTAGACATGTTTAGCTGTATTTTTGGTATAGTTGTTGATTGATGTAGAAATTTGGATGGCGTTTCTTGTTGAAGATTTTGGTTCTGTAATTTTATAAGTTGAAAAGAGCACCTGAAGTAAAAAAAATGTTTTGTTCGTTAAAGAATGTATAGTTGCAGATAGTTGCCCTAGGGGCAACTATCTGCAACTCCGCAGGAGTAAAAAGGGCAACTATCCTTTTTGATACGGATACTTGCCCTTCCTATTTACAAAATAAATAAAATCTATTTAACAATAAAACATAATAAACAGTGTAATTTAAACTCTAATGCATGTAAAGAAACAAAAAGTTGACTGAAATTCCAATAAATTACAAAAATATTTAATAGAAATTACTTACCAATATAATTTTGACGCCTGTCAAAGTTACGCCGAGGAAGATTTTTGCTCACACGGACAAAACACGTGCACTTACCTTAACGGTTTAGATGAAACTGAGGTCAGTAGGGGGGGCACTTCCAATCATAATCAAACGCTAATGCCACCAACATACCTAACATGGCGTATTTAAAACTGAGGCATGTATCCCTCTGAGGCAACTATCCGGGTTTTACCCTAATCGCCATGGTTATTAAAAAAATAGACGTACTGTGGGAAACATTCGGGTAGCATGGGGATGAATACAGATATATAGAATTATGGACAAGATTGAAACTTCATCCTCACGCCTTCCCACAAGGGTCCCCGAAGGGGTAGGCAGAGGTGTATAGGTAATACCCATACACCCACTTTCCGCCAGAGGTATACCTATTAGGTGCCAACGTGACAGATCGCCGTTACTCAAGCACGACTATACATACGCCTTTGAATTTTTTCACAGACGTATGCAGGTTTCCTCTCGATGTTTTTCTTCACCGTTCAGCTCGTGGTGTGACTAATCACTGTACTTAAGTTCAGAAAAAACTCATTGGTACAGTCGGGATTCGAACTTGTGACCTTTGCTCAAACCACTCGGCCACCACGGCTCTATTGAAACTTGCGAACCCAAACAGCGAGGCATGCGGGGGTGAAAACCTATGCTAAATTATATTGCGCATATATTCAGTAGGTAAGTACCAAACCAGTTACCACTATAGGTTGATCAGGTAACCGTAATGGATACTTTTGATGTTATTTCGAGCGAGTGAGCAAGAGAGATGGCTGTCTAGGCTAATGGTCAAAAGGCTTGGTTGCTAAGCTGGAGGTTGCGGGTTCGATTTCTTTTGGGGGCAGATATTTGTTTGATTAACGTTTATATTACTTTATTACTGTAATCTTGGATGTATTATGTATATTTAACATAATATACCCTCACGCATTCCCACAAGGGTCCCCGAAGGGGTAGGCAGAGGTGTATAGGTAGTACCCACACACACCACTTTCCGCCAGAGATGTATTTTAGGTTCCAACGTGACATATGAGTCAGTCGCCGTTACTCAAGCACTATAGGTACTATACGTCTTAGAATGGCTTCTCAGACATATGCAAGTTTCTTCTCGATGTTTTCCTTCACAGTACAGTTCGTCGTGTGCCTAGGTACAGTCAGGATAAGAACTTGCGATCTTTGTGTCGCAGGCAACTACTCGAACCACTCGGACATCATTTCTATAATGTATTATGTATCTATCAATATAAGTAGGTATTTTTGTGTGTCTAGTTATAATAATACAAGCATTGCTTAGTTTGGGACCAAGTCAATTCATGTAGAACTATCCTAAAGATATTATAATTATCTCAATCAGATATAATAAATAAATAATAATAAAATTGACCTCGTCCCAAAGTAAGCAAAGCTTGTGTTATGGTAACTAGACAACGATATATTTACTTATATAGATAAATATATACTTAAATACATAGGACATCCAAGACTAAGGTACAAATATTCGTGTTCATCATACAAATATCTGCCCTAACCGGGATTCGAACCCGCCACCTCAAGTTTCGCAATAAGGAGCTCTAACCACTAGACCAGACGGTCGTCATATGCTCATAGAATCCTTAAAAACACCATACACATAATTTGTTTAAGTATTTTTTTATCAAACAACGGAAGCTTTCAACACTCTTATGGATTTAAGGAGATTTCTGATTCTAAATACACAGTAGTGTTAATCCAAAGATTAAATAGTATTTCTAGAAGGGCTGATTCGATTTTAATCCTTTTTCATTCGGCGGCAGCTTAGTAAACTATTACTCACGTTGATGCCTAATTCTAAACTTGAACATTGCAATGTTTGTTTTTGTGTAAATAAATGTACATACATATTTTAATCACAAGCCATTTCATACATGCTCGTCGGTACTCCTGACGTTCCCGTCCTTGAGTGTCCCATCGATTTGATCCAGGTAGATGGAACGTGATCTTCCTCTGCCTCTTCTTGCACACACTCGCATTGTATATCTGTTTCATAAATATTTCTTCACTCATCCTTATATACGACGCGAAAATGGTATGTGTAAGTCTAGAAAAATCGGCGCTATATTCTCTGTGCCACTCTCCCGTGGGGGCGAATTATAATAATTACGAGTCCATCACAGGATATGTAAATATTCCCTATAATTCATACTTTAGTAAGTACGTATAAGTAATAATATATATTTGTCCCCAAAACGTTGTCACACTTAACTATGGGTGCCAAGGAAGCTGGCAGCATTGCCTAGCTGTTTAGCAATTTCTATAACAAGCAATGCCTTCTGGTTACACCCTATTTAAATTAATATGTATGTTTTTTACTCCGTACGATGATTTATATATAGCCTTCCTTAATAAATGGACGGTGAAGGAAAACATCGAGAGGAAACCTGCATACAACTGAGAAGAAATTCAAAGGCGTATAGTCGTGCTTGAGTAACGGCGATGGACTCGCCATCTGTCACGTGGGCACCTAATATATCTCTGGCGGAAAGTGGGTCTGTGGGTTTTACCTATACACCACTGCCTACCCCTTCGGGGACCCTTGTGGGAAGGCGTGAGGATATTATTTATTTTATTATTTAATAAAATGGACTACCTGTTTGCAAATTGTTTCAAATAGGATCAGTAGCTTCTGACATTAGTGCGTTCAAACAAACTGCCTCCTTATAATATTAGAACTTTCTTATAGATCTGCGCAAATGTTGTGCCCGCCCTTAGGTTTCTCCTAAGGGCTGACGCCTCTTTCGGTAACTAATTGAATCCTTTTATTCGATTCTATGTTATCGTTTTATACTGTTTACTCGTATTTATCCATAAGTAGGTACAAGGATGCTGTAGGTAGCGGTAATAACACCGGCGCTTATTGTTGCCTGCAATATCTGGGGTATTTGTTGCTGGATGCCTATCCTAATGTCAGTTGACTATCAGAGCGTCAGCTCAGCTGCTACCAAAAACATCAACAAGACTATACCAGTTAAGTTCAGACCGTTACCTAAGACGCCGAGAAAATAATCCCATAATTCACATAATTTTGGGAAACCTTTTGTTTGTTTGTTTTTAAAACCTGACAGGAGCCAGAAACAAAAAATACTCCATAAAGTCAGAGTAATCTGATTAGCGACGGATCTAAATCCTTCCTTTGTTCTTATTTAAATCCAAGATTTTGTTGCTTTACCAACAGCTTACCGTGTGGTTAGAATGGGATCGGTAAACTATAGTGTGATTTGCTGAAGCTCGGCACGCTGGGCCGTGCTTATCTTGAACCGACAAGAGGATAAGGTTCCATAGAAAGGTAAGCTGTCTGTCTTCTCTCAAGCTAGTTGTGCCCCGCGGTATCATCCGCGTTAAATCGTCATTATAGGTATTACATTACTTCCCTTGGGAAGTACATTAAACTAAACATATAAACCTCCCTCTAGAATCACTTTACAAAGCTGCATTAAAATCTGTTGCGTAGTTTTAAAGACTTAAGCGTACAAAGGGTGAGAAGCATCTTTTTTTAAACCAAGTAAAGATATGAACAATTTGGTACTTTACGAATTATGATTTTAATACTACCTGCTCTGATTCTGAAAGGAGAATGGGGAGGTGTTAGTATTTTTTTTTATACCAAATGGGGGCAAACAAGGTTGCGGTCCGCCTGGTGGTAAGCGGGTACCGCCGCCTATGGGCGCTTGCGCAACGGTGGGTTTACGGAAGGGGGTAGTCAGTACACCTCTTCCATAAATCCTTGTAGACGTGATGACTTTATAATAATAATAATAAAAATTACATCGGTCATACACATATAAAGCTATACCTACCAACATCTATCGCTACGCCAAATCTTGAGTAGAGTCGGCGTTCCACTCTCGCCTATTCAATTGTCGCCTAACGATGCAACTTGCGTGATCTGTTAACAATTTGCGTCCCCTTACCTCGCAGCGGAAGTTACCAATTCGCGAAATTGGCAACAATTCCTTTTAAACATCGAATTTGTTACCCGAGTAAAATAGGTTTGTTTGCGCCGACGATATCCGGACGTTTGGTTCTGAAGTAGTGTTGGTTGTTTCACAACATATAGATAGTATGTTGAGAATTAATCATTTTGAAGGTATTTTAACATATTTATAGGCACTCATATATAATTAACGTGGCATTTATAAATATGCAACTTGGCAGAATTTCAAAACTACAGGTATTTCTGTCTGAAAGAAGATGTAGTGACAAAAATTGAGTAAGGTATGCTGAGATGGTTTGGCATGTCGAGAGAATGAATGAAGAACGATTGACGAAAAAAGTGTATAAGGCGAGTGTGAATGAAAGTGTTGGAAGGGGTGACCTAGACGGACGTTTCTAGACCAAATTAGGGACTTCTTGAAAACAGGTCAGGTCAAAACCCTAAACCGAAGAGCATGTATGAAGAGGTATTTCATCGCTTCCGCGGACAAGTGTCACATGAACCCGTAGTGAAGTGACATATGGACCTTAATATTTTGTTCTACACTATCGCATTGGGGAAACCTGTAATGATAGTTGTTAGTATAATAAATAAATTTAAATAAATAAATAAATTTTCGAACTTCTTTTTTTAAATCTCGTAGGAACTTTTGATATTCGAATCATTGTTCGAAAAATTTCAAATTAAACCTTTTTTATTTTTTATTTATTAATCATTTGAACAATAGCTAGAACGCTTACAGCGAGCTAGAGGTTAAGTTAAGGAAAACTTTCAATGTAACCCACATACAATTAAGTACCTTGGGTTAATATACGTAAGGGTAAATATTGCGTCTTGACTTCTTGGAAGGTAAGAACTTTTAGTTAGTTTGCTTTGCTTACAGTTAACAGTGTAAAACTTCTGTGTTGTTACGTTGGTAAGATCATATTAAGGAAATATATTTACGGTTTTTATTGCGGGCTTAATGATTATTACAACTGAAAGGAATTGGGTGCATTTTGGCACAGAGATAGATTATATATTAACTGGATTAAAAAAACTGTGATGAAAATTACGATGGCAAAACCGCGGGGACAGCTAGTCAACAAATACATATGTATATATACAAATAATATACAGACGAGTACGTATGTGCTATCTGTATTTGAACATTGTGTAACAAGAATTGAAGGATGTTATGTCAACACGGTTGATCAAAGAGACATGTGACGCCTCCCAGAATATTCTCAAACACTCTTGTTTCCACTTAATTTAATGTAGGTACATTTCCCCCACAACGCTTACGCCTTACATATTGTATGTATTTATATACTTCAACGCGGTCACATTAACTTGACGCATGGCTTTGATGACGTCATTTTGGCGGTCAGGTACGTTGCGGAAAAAAAAGCATGAAGCTAAATAAAACTATATTTTTTATTTTGGAGCATAGGTTTTATTTGTTAATCTTGTAATATGTTGCATCATGTATTTTTTTTAAACAATATAATTGAAAACTATTTTGTTTGTTTTAAAACACTTTCAACATAAGATTTCTCCCTTCACTGTGTATAGATTTCCCCATGTTCAAAAATTTGTAGTAACAAAAATAGTCCAAAATTAACAAAAACAGTCCAAACTTAAACAATAACGAAAACGTAACAACAATAGCAATAACAATAGCAACCAATAATAGCGATAGCAACAGAAAACTAGTCAACTAGCCGTATCGGTAACAGAGATGCTAACCATACAGACGATTGCCGGGCGAGCTAAGGGAATGCGGGGGGAAGCGGGCGGGCCTCGCATTCCAGCGATGCGTCAAGTTAATGTGACCGCGTTGTAATGTGCGCGTATGATATTGTATTTCCTTTTGTCTCATAAGAGTATATAGGTATTGCTTTGTTGTCTCATAGAATAGTTGTAGTACCGATGTAGTCAATTTTAAATTATGTAGTTATTTTATATTGAAAGCATAATGTACATAATTTCAATAATTATACTAAGTACTAATTACAAAGTATGCGGGCGACTCGTATGCATGTTTGCCACCGTTGCGAAATTGTTTTTTCTACTACATTAAACATATTTAAGTTTTTTTTTCTACTAAACAAGTTTTTTAATGTAAATTGTATTCGTAAAGCTAATACCTACACAACTTAAAACTTCAATTACAACAAAATGGAGCAAGGCAATACATAAAAATGTGTGGTGAATATCACCTGAAGAATCGGAACGCAATAAAAGCCGATTTCAGCCCAATGAAATTAAGCTGGAAGGAGTATAAAATGTGACGTGACTCTCCATGTGACGTAGCAGTTATTACCTGTTCCACTTCCATCATCCAAAGAGGCAATTTTTTGTATAAAATAATATTGACGTGAATATAAGTCGTTTAATCGCATTCATTTTTGAAATAAACTTCCTTTACTATAGTAAAAAAGGAATGTAAATATATCTACATTGCATTTGAATATTTGGGGTACGAATTTCAATACACCGTGTAGTTTATAGAGACAAGACAGTCGAGTGTTGCCACTTGCCGGTAGTCAACTGTCATATCAAGTACAGGTCGCGAACTGTGTCTGACAACAGCGATAACCGCCGGGCCAGTAAACTGATAGCGAATCTCCATACCGATCTCCATTGAGCGGCCCCACACAACCCCATAAGCCTTTCATACGAGCTCAAACAAAGGATCAAATTAAACAAATCCGCAGACAATTGTACCGACGACATAAAAGAGAGTTAATCAAACAACTATTCCGTTCGGGACTCGAACTCCGAACAAATAGCAGAATAGTGATGTGCCCATAGTTATGTGTTTATTAGTTGCGAATAAGAACAAATAAAAGCTTATATAACAAAAGTTTGCGTCAAGTCTATTTCTACAATGTAATGGTGACTTAAACAGTTTCAAATTACTACAGACACGGTAACCGCTTCACATCACGCGGATCGTGAACTCGTCGGTCGACTTTGATGTATAATAATATATATTACAATTAATAAACACTAAAGTACCCATAATTGTGAAAGAACGTTGTGAAGCAGGTTTGTAAGCTTACAGAGAAAGTTGCGACCCGGATTTTTTTTCGGAAAAAAATCAACTTTGATGTTTTTTGCATATTGCAATTACATTCTTTGAAAAAAAATAACAAACTGACGCTGAGAGGCGCAATAAATCCGACTTTGTTTCATAATATCCACGGGTACATCCCTAGTCCCCACGCCCCCGCGTGTCCCACCAACTGTCACATCACGAATACATTTATGATTAACCTCGGATTCCATAACAATAGGTATGAACAACCATAACTAATGCGACTCTAGTGAAATGCGCAATCGACTCCACGTTAGGTTACTTTGTCAAGGCACAGCTTTGCCGGGTGTTGCGTTGATTACTTGCATTCGTAACCCTTGAATGGAGTCAATATGTATATTGTATTAAATTGAATTATGTTACGTTATTTCAGGTACGCAACGTAAAATTACTTATCGAACTGTCGACCAACGTTTCTACGTGATACTGATGAATTTGACTGCTCGTCATCTCTCAGAAATTACAAATGTCCTTGAATTTCTTCTCAAAAATATAAGTTTTCTGAACGTAAAGATCGTTGTGCACCTAATAACATCGTCTGGACCTAGTCAAACTTCAGAAATATCGGTTGTAGACCACGGGGATATTTAATAATTTATTGTAAAATATAACGATTACACCAATCCCCATCTTTTTTAAGAGGTCTCGCGCCGTCTATTTGAGACCTCTCGTGACAGGCGGGCTGGAACGTATCTCGCTCAGAGAATCAGTATTGCTATCCAGCGTGGCAATGCTGCTAGTCTTCTCGGCACGTTGCCTCGGGATACCGATTTGGGACAAATATTTTATCTGTAAGTAGTTAGTTTCAACTGTTCTTTGTAAATATTGTTAATTGTTGTTATTGTAAATAATAACCAATTACAATAATTAACACATATTACAAAAGTTTATAATTGACATAATGCACATAACAACAAAAAAATAAGATTACAAAAGATATAGTAGATATCTGCAATGTTGACGATGCAAGACTGTCTTAATTATTTGGCAACCACGGTTCTAGGATATATCTGGAGTGCATTAGATGTTGGAAGGGCAATATTTTCCAACAAATAAAACGGATAGTTCAGTGGCAAAGGCGATAAGCGGCAAGGTGAAAACTCTCTGGTATTGAAATAGTGTTGTTGTGAAAGGCGCGTGCGCTAATTTATAGTCATCGGTTATCTACTATGCGGGCGCGCCGGTGACTCCTGCCAACAAAAAATGCTAACCAAACCAACTCCTGCGCACCGAACCACTCCCATTTTAATATGCAGCACGCGACTAACGACAACTGTTCCTTCGTGCTCTTTAATAGCGCTAACTTACGAATTAAATATAAACATGCCTCACAGACAATAAGTTTCTAGTTAGCAGTAGCTAGTTTTTCCATAGATTTGTTTTAAATTTGGAATGTCAGATGATATTGAGACAATTTTCTGAAAGTCTTTCCTTACGGGATTTTTAATGCAAGGTGTTTTACTAGAACTGTATAAACGGTTGCATATCGTTCGATCGTTAGCCTTACCCAATGATCTGTATTTCTGCCCTACTACTTACCACGTCCTATACTACATACATAGATACAAACATATCATCACGCCAAGTCCCTAACGGGGTAGGCAGAGAGTATAGAGCGCCAGTTCTCTCTAGACTTACATACCTCTTTCGCTTCGTCCGCATTCATCATTCTCTTCATACATGCTCGTCGGTTTCGGGTACCCTTAACGTTCCCGTTCTTGAGCGTCCGATCGATTTGATCTAGGTAGTTAGAATGTGGCCTTCCTCTTCTTGCACACACTTTTGCTCTGTATATCTGTTTCGTCAATCTTTCTTCACTCATCCTTTCTATGTGTCCAGACCGACGTAACATGCCTTTCTACATCTTTACAATCACGCCCTCATTCACGCCAGTTGATTTGCGAATCTCTTCATTGCGGATTCGATCTAATATCGTTATTAATTATCGTCCTATACTATTAATATACTATTCTAGTCTTAGCCTACCACTGAGAGCTTCGGAATAGTCTTATCCATTATAGCCGAATATATTTGATGATGCTCATTTGTTTTTGATGATATAAAGTAATATGATTCCAAAAATGTTTGCTCATCCGTTGTAGCGGCTTGAAGTTACCCCAAACAAATTGTGAATTCATTTGAATTTTCAAAATTGAAGCATTTTGCATAAACAAGGGCGCGATACAGTATTTCCGCATAATTATACGCACTCTTCTATTATGCATGACTGATTTATAGTAACATTATACTAATTGTGTCGCATCCCACTTATTGTGCCCATTGTGTGCTGATAGCATAAAATTGATATTTATTGTGCGAATAGTTGTTAAGGTAATTATTACAGTTTTATGTAAAACTCTTTCAATCATACAACACGAAGTCAAGGGTGAACTTGAAGTGTATTTTATCCGCGAACCGATATGGACTACGGATTGCGGACTTTTGGGGACATTTCATTTCATTTCGAATTATTCTACAATTAGAAATTAATATCATTACAATATTGGCACGATCACCCCTACCTTTTAAATTTTGACGTGTTGGAAACATAACTTGTGTAATATAATTATGGTCGCGGCTGCCCATTTCACGCCGACCCCAAAACAATGGCGCTCGATGGGGAGTGAAACAAACGAATAAAGATGTTGCGTGATTTTCAGATATCATGGCGTGGGAACACACCTTGATTGGTGGTTTTAATTAATTGATTCCATTAATGGGAACTTCATTTGAGTTTGCGTGGGAAACAATGTGATATCGATGTAATTTCCAGATCCACAATACTTGTTACTATCAACAAATTTTCACAGGTTAGGTAAGCAGCTAGACAGCCAATAATATAGTGCCATCCATGAAGACTCCTATGCTAGCCGAATAGCGGAGGCAAGGATCTGTCTGAATAGAGTCGTAATTTGACTGTAACGGATTGACTTCGTGCTACGAACCTAACCTAACCTACCTTCAAAGTGATAATCCTCTGAGATATACAGAGTACACATTAACACACCCCATACGTCTAGGTAACTACAAGGCGTCCTAAGTAAGAACTTAAATACTTGAGTGTAGACAGTAGATGTTACAGAAGTACGTGAACATGTACGCCTCAAGTACAGTACAACTTTCTACATACGCAAATTTACCGTCCTCCGAACTTGCTAGCTTTTCTAGGACTTAATTTGCATACTCAGATTGCAGAAAATGTTGATTGATTCTGATGAAAAATTAAAGATGTTTAAAAATTTAAAGCTAATATCTATTGGGCTATTGGCATATGAATGGTAATCCTATAAAATAATTGCTTTCAGAGCACAATGCCAATAAGCGCACAGTTCGGTAAGTAGGTACAATATTGTAGAATGATCAACGTTCAATAGTTGTAAGCACAAAGCAGGAAATCCGATATTTCACATCGGCGTATTAAATATTGAGTCTGAATGAATCTGGCAAACCATTAAATTTTATTCCGACCCGCGGCTGAAGGGTGCCAACTGGTGGGGCGTTCGCAAAACATAAATAATAGCAAAAAACATATTGCGCTTGTTGCTCAACTCATTATGCGCAATTAGCCACGATTGTGACAGCATGTGAACGGATTCCATTTCGATTGTAGCTCTGGAGATGTTTATGGACGCGTGCCGACGACTGCGCTCTTCATTTTTATTGTATTAAAATAATGAGTTATGGTGGCCGAGTGGTTCGAGCAGTTGCCTGCGACGCAAAGGTCGCAAGTTCGAATCCCGACTGTACCAATGAGTTTTTCCAAACTTAAGTACAGTGATCAGTCACACCACGAGCTTTACGGTGAAGGAAAACATCGAGAGGAAACCTGCATACGTCTGAGAAGAAAATCAAAAGGCGTATGTATAGTCGTGCTTGAGTAACGGCGATGGACTCGCCATCTGTCACGTTGGCACCTAATATACCTCTGGCGGAAAGTGGGTGTGTGGTATTACCTATACACCTCTGCCTACCCCTTCGGGGACCCTTGTGGGAAGGCGTGAGGATATATTATTATTATTATTATAAGTACAGTGATTAGTCACACCACGAGCTTTACGGTGAAGGAAAACATCGAGAGGAATCCTGCATACGTCGTGCTTGAGTAACGGCGATGGACTCGCCATCTGTCACGTTGGCACCTAATATACCTCTGGCGGAAAGTGGGTGTGTGGGTATTACCTATACACCTCTGCCTACCCCTTCGGGGACCCTTGTGGGAAGGCGTGAGGATATATTATTATTATTACTGACGTATATGTACAACATTTGTCCATTCCATATATATATATATATATATATAACTAACCGAACCGGATATATAATAACCGAAAACTAACTAAATGTGTATGTTTTCGGTATAAGTACGAATACCGAAAACTAAATGTGTTGTAATGTATTCCATACCACATCTATACTAATATTATAAAGCTGAAAAGTTTGTTTGTTTGTTTGAACGCGCTAATCTCAGGAAATGCTGGTTGGAATTGAAAAATTATTTTTGTGTTGGATAGTCCATTTCTCTAGGAAGGCTTTAGGCTATATAACATCACGTTACGACTAATAGGAGCGAAGCATAAATGAATAATGTTGTCAGAACGGGAAAAAATATTCCTTTTTGAGAGCTTCCGTTGCGTGCGCTGGGTAAACGGTTTAAGTTACACAAATATCATGTATGAGGGAATTGTTCCTCTTTAAAAGTTCTAAAAAAAAGTCTGCGACAGCATATGTCTATCTTTTAAGATTGACTCACTATAGCCTTTTTTATGGTAATCAAGTCCACGATGGGCTCCTGAACTACTTAACCGATTTCAATCAAATTTGCACACCGTGTGCAGTTTGTTCCAACTTAAAAGAAAGGATAGCTTACATCACAGTTGGACCCGATAAGTGGCGCTGCGATCGTGTTTCAGGAAATTTTACTTTTTCACCCGGGCGAAGCTGGGACAGCTAGTACCTATATATACAACAAACATTCTTACATAGTCAGCAGTGTACTTACTCGTAGGTATAGAAGAGTGGGGTCTTCTACCACAGGCAACCTTTGCTTGATAGGAGACTGTTCAACAGATTAAGTATTAGAAATCTTTTGTGAGTAAATAAATATTCATTGTTATTATACTTAAGATAAGAAACTCATTGGTACAGTCGGGATTGGATCTTGCAATATTTGTATCGCAGGCAACTACTCGAACACGGCCACCACCGCTTAAATTTGGCACAGAGATATATACCCGTGGGGCACAATAAAATGAATACCATACTTCGTTAACAATTAGTTAATACAAAGGTTAAATAACGTTTGAATGCGTTTATTTAACCTGATACTTATTGACCCCTCTGTTAGCTGAGCACATTAGTAAAATTAGAGTGGTGGGAAAGGGTTAGCCGCACTCGGCTAATGTTTTATATTTATTGTTAATAGAACAATATTTGTACATTTCGGATATACGGTTATGGTTATGGCAGTATCGTATTTTGTTACTATTCCTCTTGTCTCGACTGACAGACAATAATGCTAAATCTTACTAATATTATAAATGTGAAAGTTTGTAAGTTTGGATGTTTGCGGCTTTTTCACGGCCAAACGGCTGAACCGATTTGGCTGAAAGTCGAAATCGTGATGGCTCATACCTAGGAATAGGACATAGGCTACTTTTTGTTTTTTTTTAATCTTGAAAATTCAAAGCTCTAATATTATAAAGTATGATGCTCTTTCACGGCATAGCGGCTGAACCGATACTAGCAGGACTACTACATAAGCTACCTTTTCGAACTCAACGCGGGGTAAGCCGCTAGCATTAGCTAGTTATATATATTTGTCTGTTAGTACAGTCACAATATCCCACAAGAGGCCTCAAAATGGTTGAATACGATGTAGGTAATAGCATCCTATCGCCTCTAGCTGGTTGTACATACTGTATAAAGACGGCTAGCTTCCTCTTCGTTTCTTTTCTTTCTCAAATGTATGCTAATTTACCCATGATGTTTTCCTTCACCGTAAAGTTCATCATAGTGTATTTTTTAAATTATGCATTTACTATATTGTATCTTCGTCGGTCGATGTGTTTTGTTATAAATCGAATCGAATTTGTAATAAAGAATACAGTTAAGTTGTGGTTGTATTAGGTTTTTGTAATCAATTGTTATTCCAAAGTGCGAGAGAGACAAACGTAACGACGTCATATACAACTATACTCTTTTGCACGTTTAAATTATCTTCGCGATTACCATGGTAAAGCCCCTGGAGACTCGTACGTTTAATGCTTGTCTGTTATATTGGATTGGGAGTATTTACAAATACGTAGTTGCGGATTCAGTAAAAATTAGAGGTGTATTCTTCGGACACAATGATGCTCCCTGTGGTCAGTTAATACAAAAATGCTATTGTGTCTGTCCCGAGGTCCATTTAGGCGATTGTAAGTGTTAACACTTACAATCGCGTAAACAATGCGGTGTCGCACACGCGCCGTCCGTCGCTATTTGCCTATTGTTATGCATTATTGATGTATTTTAGGTGTGTATTCGATCTCAATAAACAATGTTGATACTAATGCGATTTTAACAAACGTGTCGTATTTAATAAGATTTATGGTCAGACCGCTCTGAGCACAGAGGTTTTTTTATTATTTAATCGGACTCGCGAGCTTTTGTATGTATACAACTTGGCAAAGTTTCATTGCGGTTGCAATGAAGCTGTCGCACCATAGACTACTCTTAATACTAGAGTGTCACACACAAGACGAAAACATGAAAACGATTGTTTTGCATAAAATGTTTCTTTATAACGGTGGATTAGAAAAAAAAGTCCTAATGTTAATATGTATAATGTGGGTGTGGCTGTGGCTGATGATAGATAAGTCTTTTTAGATTTGTTTGCAATCGTACAAAAAAACTAAGTAACTTAACGGGCGTTAAGTTACTTGACAGGCGGGCTGGAACATATCTCGCTCAGAGAATCAGCATTGCTATCCAGCGTGGCAATGCTGCTAGTCTTCTTGGCACGTTGCCTCGGGATACCGATTTGGGACAAATATTTTATCTGTAAGTAGTTAGTTTCAACTGTTCTTTTTAGTAACTTAACTACATCTCAAGTCTAAAAGTCTTAAAATTTGAATTAAAAATTAAAAATATTATTTTTATGTTACCATTTTGGTGCAATTTTTTATATATCTAACCATTTATGCTAGCATTAAATAAAGTATTGATCAACAAAAAATGTACGCCTGTAATTGCAGTTATTGACAGTTCATCAATAACGATCCAAGATGGCGTCTGTAAAGGGGAGACGATTGGTTATGGTAATAAAGTGCACGGCTGACAGAACGATTAACTGGTGATGCTGCTTGTTGTAAACCTTCATTACTATCTATTTTGTGCGTGGAATTATTGTAGTATATTATTTTTTAACACCTATTTGAAACAGCGTGAACGAAAGTACTGAACAATTTTTCTTTAGATACGAAAGGATTCATAATTATTTTTTCTTTGTAATATGTATTTGTATTTGTTTGTCGAAATTACACATGCCTTCGAGTCTTGCAATTGTTACCTAATCGCAATTAGTATTTTAAGAATAAAAACCTTGTATGTATATACCTATTAAGTTCTTGACGGACGTATTTATACCCTTATTATTATTACAAAAATACCCCATCCGTGCACCTTATAATCCATGTTTAAACAGCAGTAAGTAGCATACGTAACAATTTCCTACTACCACATTTTACACTTACGGCATTATCAGTGACACGCGTCGCGTGTTATTTGTACCTGTGTATGGCACGTGGGCTACGTGAAGCGTGCCCACACGTGGGCGCTGTCGGCCGAGTCGCCGGTACATTTTTCCGGCTTCAATGCGCAGACTATGCTTTTAACACATTTAATGGTGATGGAAATACTACTTGATATGCATAAAGGCATTTTGAATTCGGCGTCAAGAAAGTTGCTGATAAGAATTACAGCAATATTTTGGATATTAATTTTGGACCAACATTTTATAGTTCATAAGAACTTATACTTAGGTATAAAAGTAAGAGCAGTAGTTGTCTGCAACACAAAGAATGCAGGGTTGAGTGCAGACTGTTCTAATGAGTTTTTCTGAAAGTAAGTACTGTTAGTTAGCCACTCCATGAGTTTTTCGGTGAAGGAAAAACGAAGACGATGTATATCTAGTCGTACTTGAGCAAACGGCGAAGGATTCGCCATCTGCCACGTTGGTACCAAATATATAGGTATCTCCGGCGACAAGTTGGTGTGTGTTTGCTACACAACGTTGCCTACCCCTTCGGGGACCCATGTAGGAAGGCGTTAAGATTTATTGTATTTTAAGTTATTTTAGATATTGGTACCTACCTTATTGTATGGCAGCGAATCCTGGGTATGTCAGAGGAAGTA
>JACCPG010000486.1:144152-167386 GCA_016069955.1 Drepana arcuata | reverse complement strand
TATATATATATATATACCTATAACCTTTTTAAAGTTTCAAGTTAGCGTCAGAGGCAAATCAGAATATCAATTATTAATTGTTGTCACGCTATCCTGCAGGTAGTAGGAGTAATAATGACTCAGATATTTTAAGTAGCCAACATGACAGATCGACGTGGCGAGGCTTTGTCCTGAGAGATACTACTTTACATACATAGATATCGATCATTACGCTCTGTCATATTAAGATCTCTTTCGCATCATCCACATCCTAGGTAAATGAATTAATTAAAATCTTTATATACGTGCTCGGCGGCTTCTACTTTCATATTTCCTTCAAGTAATCTAGGAACCCTCGAGATGTTCATCGTAAAGCTCGTGACGTGATAAATCACAACTTTGTTCAGAACTCAATTGTACAGCCCGCCAAGACTCGAACTGGTAGTTTTTTCTTCAAGGTCTATGTAGCACTCAGCCATCGCGGCTCATATTCGCTAAAGAATTTCCAATAAAACAAGCAATGCCAGTTATTCATGGCTGTTTCGTCGTAGTTGTAACTTTATATACTCTCTATTGTGCGCTCCCTAGTTTATGAACAGAATATTTCGGAATCTCATACCGACTGAGCAATTCTTTTTGCCCCGACATTAATGGTATGATTTATTGTTTCAGATGCCTGCGATGTAGACTGAGCAACGCGGTTCAAACGGGACGTTGAAAAAGTAACGTGAAAATCGTGCGCTGTTATTTCCAATCACTACATTTTTGTGCAGTGTCAACAATATTCGATTCGAAATTGAAAATGCGCGATCGTGATTGGTCACTGTGACATGTGCCCGTGTGATAGTGATGTGCTGTGTCGATAGTGGTTATCGATAGTCGTCGAAATGGCGACGATGGATCTGACCAATGAAGTGGTCCGCTTGCGGGTGGAACTCGAGAAAGTTTCCACTGAGCGGGACATGCTGCTCTGTGAGGTGTCCAACTTACGGCGTGAGTTGGAGCTGAGCGAGCTTAAGAACTTGCAAGATGACAGGTAAGTTTTTTATTGTAGTTAACGCTTCGTTCACTGAAATAGAGATGGAACATGCTTTTCCCCTTGCACTAGAGCGTAACAAATATTTTTTTATAATTCGTAATATTTACTTATCATCATATCATCACGCCAAGTCCCTAACGGGGTAGGCAGAGAGTATAGAGCGCCAGTTCTCTCTAGACTTACATACCTCTTTCGCTTCGTCCACATTCATCAGTCTCTTCATACATGCTCGTCGGTTTCGAGTACTCTTAACGTTCCGTCCTTCAGAGTCCGATCTATTTGATCCAGGTAGTTGGAACGTGGCCTTCCTCTGCCTCTTCTTGCACACACTTTTGCTTTGTATATCTGTTTCGTCAATCTTTCTTCACTCATCCTTTCTATGCGTCCAAACCAACGTAACATGCCTTTCTTCATCTTTACAATCACGCCCTCATTCACGCCATTTGATTTGCGAATCTCTTCATTGCGGATTCGATCTAATATCGTTACGCCGCACATTTTTCGAAGTGATCGCATCTCGACTGCATTCAAGCTATTTTCATACTTCCTCTGACATACCCAGGATTCGCTGCCATACAATAAGGTAGGTACCAATATCGCGTTGTGGACAGCAACTCGAGCATTCTTGCTCAGACTTCTACTGCCCATCAACGCCGACAAGGCTCCATTCACCTTATTTCCGGCAGTTATCCTTCTTTCAATATCTTTTTCATACTTTCCATCTCGTGTGAACATGCTTCCAAGATATACAAATTCATTCACTTGCTCTAGAATTTGCCCATTTACCGATATAGCAATATTTACTATATAATAATATTTACTTACTTATTATATTATAAATAAACACTTATGTATAATCTAATTTAACGCGAGTCAAACCGCAGAGACATCTAGTATGTAACAAGAACTCATATATACATATGTACATACATATCATCACGCCGAGTTCCCAACGGGGTAGGCAGAGAGAGGGCATTGCGCCGGTTCCCTAGACTTTCATACCTCCATTAAGAACTCAAAGGACAATTGTTGAATGTTGTATTTAGGTTAGTGCTGTTGTGATCTGATCTTCAATTCCCACATTTACTCGGCAAAGTTGGCATCTCCGCTGGTTATTTTAATTGAAGTGTTATGAAAGGTATCTCTGCTAACATGTACACACATGAACCCCCTACCCTCACATACTACGTACACAACCGTTTCCGTACAAACAAAGGGTGCCTGCGTCTTATAAGTCCTTTGAAAAGCTCGACGGTTCGTCGGGGACCTCTTGCCACAGCCTTCACCTGTAATTCACAAGCGATGGTAGTTTTATTGAACGCTTTAAGAGGATATTAGACCTATGTCTAATATGTAACTGTCAGACTACGTACTCTCAAAACCGTTGGGATTACCTAGAAGCACGAAATTTAGCAAGGAAAGTAATAACTCGAAAGAAACGTTCTGGCAAACGTTCCTGGAAATAGGAAAATGTATGATAACAACGTACACGTAAGTGTGTTTCGAAAGTCAATACGGACTAGATACCTCTTTCGCTTCTTCCACATTCATCATATGTTCGTCTTTTCATACATGCTGCCGTTTTTCGAATTTCGAGTTTCGAATACTCTTTATGTTATCATCATTGAGTCTCCGATCGATTTGATCTAGGTACTTGGAACGTGGTCTTTTTGCAAACACTTTCGCTTTGTATATCTGTTTCGTCAATCTTTCGACACTTTGTCAAAAAGAGGATGGTTGATACACATCGCCTCTCCTCCAATTCGGAAACTCTTGCGGACACTTGCCACCTTCGTAAAATACAATAATACAATACAATTAAAAAAAAAAAAAATCAATTTTGCCCCCGCCCAACGCTCATATCCCACGTGCGTTCCTATTACTCCCATTGTTCGCGGTGACGTTTCCGTCGCGGTGACGTCAGAAGGTCCTTAGCTCTCATTGAAAATACCCTCGTTTAGAGTGGCGAGATCTGTGAACACAAGTATAACGTCGTGTAGACTCAACTATGAGGTGGGGAAGAAATAGGGATAAATGGATCTCTAATTTAATTTCATATTCGTCTGATATTGGTTACCGGCGTTATTATTTTTAGGCCTAAGCCAATAGCCGTACTATAGGGATAGATGTCATGACCAACTTTTGTCAAGAAAATAAAACTTATAGGGATGAAATAAGGTATAAAACTTTTTATCGGGAACCAACAATTTTAAGTACTAATCCAACTTAGATTAATGAATTAATCACCAGTTTACGGTGAAGGTAAATATAGCGATGAAACCTGCATGCAGAGTTTTGAGTAGAAAATTAGCGTAATTCGTAAACGTGTAGTCGTGCTGAGAAATGGAAATGAAATGGACACTCTCTCAGCCTCGTTGCATCTAAATATGGCTACAACTAAAAGTATTTCACCTCATTTTTCCCTTGGAAGACCTTTTAGGAAGGTATGGATGGATACCCATACTGCGCAAACGAAGTAATTGAACCAAGCTAGTAACTATTACGTAATGCCCATTATACCTTTAAATACAAGACTGCAGTCATCGTAGTGAAAGTGAAAATTGCTTGAAATTAATACCCGAAACGCGATGAATAAGGTTATTAAACGATATTTAAGTCTAAATGAGCCATTGTCTTGGGTCGTTTTAAATCCGTTTGTCACACACTGTTCGCTTCCCAACGGTTTTATGTTTACAACTAGCTTCTGCCTACGGCTTCGTCCTCGTGGAAATAAATATATATCCTCACGCCTTCGCACAAGGGTCCCCGAAAGAGAAGGCAGAGTTGTATAGGTAATACCCACACACCCACTTTCCGCCTGAGGTATATTAGGTGCTAACGTGACGGATGGCGAGTCCATCGCCGTTACTCAAGCACGACTATACATTCGCCTTTGAATTCCTTCTCAGACGTATGCAGGTTTCCTCTCGATGTTTTCCTTCACCGTAAAGCTCGTGGTGTAAATAATCACAGTACTTAAGTTCGGAAAAACTCATTGGTACAGTCGGGATTCGAACTTGCGATCTTTGTGTCGCAGGCAACTGCTCGAACCACTCGGCCACCACGGCTCGGAAATAAATCAAACACCTCAGATACTTATCACCTCTCTCTTGGCACTTGTTTTCGTGGGAAACGGGATACGTTCCTACGCACTGTATTATCCTACAACTAGATGTGCCTCCCGGTTTCATCCACAAAAAAATCATATATATGACTAGCTGTCCCGTCCAGCTTCGCCATTGTGAATCGAAGCCATTCTCGGATCGATTAAAACATACAAAAAAATCATCAAATCGGCCCAGTTGTTTAGAAGGAGTTTAATCACAAACACACGCACAGAAGATTTTATACATAAACATTGGAGCAGCCACTTGGGTAGTAGGTACAATAAAGGTAAAGGTCTCTCGAATCACTCTCAAACCCCTAAATTTAATTGCGTCTATAATATCTAAGCGATGTTCTTATATTAAAATAATCCATTACGTCTATAAGACCTGAGCGATTTTTGTATATTTATAATATATATATCCTCACGCCTTCCCACAAGGGTCCCCGAAGGGGTAGGCAGAGGTGTATAGGTAATACCCATACACCCACTTTCCGCCAGAGGTATATTAGGTGCCAACGTGACAGATGGCGAGTCCATCGCCGTTACTCAAGCACGACTATACATACGCCTTTGAATGTCTTCTCAGACGCATGCAGGTTTCCTCTCGATGTTTTCCTTCACCGTAAAGCTCGTGGTGTGACTAATCACTGTACTTAAGTTCAGAAAAAACTCATTGGTACAGTCGGGATTCGAACTTGCGACCTTTGCGTCGCAGGCAACTGCTCGAACCACTCGGCCACCACGGCTTTATATATTTTGTATTATTTTTTAATTTGTATATTTTTTATATATTTGTATATTTAATAATTTAAAAAAAATTTAATAATTAAATAAAAAATTTGCTTTGTATATTTAATAATTCTATATCATGATAACTAAATAAATACGAAACAATGCAGAACGATATAAATACAATTCGAAAGTGTGTGGAAGAAGAAGCAGAGGAAGCCTACGTTCCAACAACCTAGATTGCCCGAATGAATAGGACCCTAACCCGAAGATTACCCGCTACCCGAGCATGTATGAAGAGATTTATTACTTTTGATGAAGCGCAAGAGGTCTATGACTGGAGAGAACTGGCTATTCCACTGTTCTTAATCGTGAGGGACTTGACGTCATAATATGTATGTGTGTAGTTTTAATTTTAGAATTCAATAACATAGTAAGAATAATAACAAGATTTGCTATATTTCATACAAATATGGATTGACATTAGTAGCTCTCCAAATGGAACCATTGCCTTATTAAATGATAATAGTAAATATTCGATCGATACAGACGTAGTACGTTATCTGAATTATGAATGAGTACAATTCAATTAATAAATAGGTACATGTAAGCCCCTTATGTTTGGATGTTAATCCTTCTCTCTAGGCTCACCTGATCTCCGGATGCTGAGCGAGAGAGGTAGAGCACAACGCATATCTCGTTTAGAATTCAAGTTGCTTACTGATTTGAAATAATTATGTTAATAACTTCCGTTTCTGTCCATTCTATTGACATAATTAATGGTACATTAAATCAGATTTCTAGTGATGCAGCCGAACCAAGCCTACCTATTGGTCTTATTGGCCTTCTTGTTGTGTGTTGGCGGGTTAACTCAAAATGACCTTCGATACAACACTTTCGGCCTCTCAAATTTTTATCATATTGGTTTTGCGCTCGGCTTTACGTTGTCGAAATACCTGAATATCTATACAAATCCAAAAGGCACTGTTGATTTTTTTAATAAATAATATTAATAATTCAATGGCATATTCCACTCAAATAACCTAGACCCAAATCAAGACAAACTTTACTAAAACAAAAAATTCTTATGTATAGGTTAGCCAAGGCTAAAGTAAAAATACTAGTTTTCATCACTCGAATATCCGCCCTGGTACTCAGTCTTCAACCTCGCTGCCAGGAGCACTAAATACTGGCTTAAATGCCAGTATAATTTTTAACCGGATGAGATTACTCTTGTACATAAAAACATTGTTATTCGTTATTAATATTTATATGGATTTATAAGTAAGTGTCCCTCTTTGTATTTGTATGTTAAATGGAGAATATTTCCATCTCAATATTCACACATACATGCATATCATCACGCCGAGTCCCTAACAGGATAGGCAAAGAGTATAGAGCGCCAATTCTCTCTAGACTTACATACCTCTTCGCTTCTTCCACATTCATCAGTCTCTTCATACACGCTCGTCGGTTTCGAGTACTCTTGCTGGACGTACCTACACCGTCTCAATATTCGTGTTTTGTAAAATTGTTTACGTACACATAAATACCACTGACCACTATTTGTGGTTGTCTTCCATGTCCATCTTGCGGGTGTGTGGGTGGAGCGGTGGGATGTGTACTGTTTCCCAATGCTCAAATTGTGTGTTTCAAGGAGTGTGTTTCATCTAACAAGCAAACACTTTGTTGTAAAACCTTTTCAAATACGGTCAACATCGCAACAGGTGTGTGGTAACCGTGACATCCTCATACGGTGTCCGACCTTAACCCGTAGTCAGATTGACCAACGCTGCTTACGATCTTCAAAGCCTGTCGCCGATTCTCCTCCTAAATTACGATAACCTTGATTTAGAAGATTAATTGCTTTGTGAAATATTAGCTTTTGGAATTTGATTTGTATTGCCTTCTCACATTCGGTTGAAAGCGTTGAGGTTTGATTCTTCGTATAGTCATCTGACTTAATGCTGCTATATATATTCACGCCATTACGGTGAAGGCCACGGTGAAACATCGAGAGGAAACCTGCATACGTCTGAGAAGAAATTCAAAAGGCGTATGTATAGTCGTGCTTGAGACTGAGTAACGGCGATGGACTCGCCATCTGTCACGTTGGCACCTAATATACCTCTGGCGGAAAGTGGGTGTGTGGGTATTACCTATACACCTCTGCCTACCCCTTCGGGGACCCTTGTGGGAAGGCGTGTGGATATATTATATTATATTATCATACTAGCGTATATATTATTAAGGTGCCACAGTTACAGATGGCGAGTCTGTCGCCTTTCTTAAGCACGACATGTCTTTGAATTTCCTCTTAAATTGCATAGCGCATAATAAATAATTAACCAAATCTTGCCTTACGTGGTAGAAGAGTAGATCTTAAAGAGTCCCTTCCCTTTAGATTTACAGTTTTTTATGAGACTGCACATAAATGCACAATATTTTTTATGGTTTTAATACATTTTACAATGACGTAACATTCGATTATGGAAACTATAATCTATCACGAAGTTACCACCAATGAAATAACAGTAAGCTGTTACAAAAGTTGATTTATTGTATGAGGTAGAAGTATTGTGAGTTATTTACAGATTAATAGATAACTACGATTTAATTGGACGGACCACTTTTTGTGAGACTCGCTTCTTCCATAGATCTGTGATACGTTCCATCCGTCGACATCTAGTCGAATTTTATTGATATCTTTCGTGTATTATTGCTCAAAGAGAAGGCAATAATTTCCTTAATCGAGGAGTATTTTAGTAATTTATCGAGTTCTTTCCTTTTTTTCCTTACAGTTTTCCAATATCGGTAAATACGTGAATTGTGTTGGGCCATTTGAGTAATGTAAATGTAAAATGAGGTAATTTGTGTTCGTAATTAAATTAAATTTGTACACATAATAAACCGTACACACTTTCTATGTATGTGCTCTTGGACCAACTTGGCCAGTCTATATTTTAACCTGTCCGAATAAGGTGTTATTACAACTACCTCACGCTAATATATGTGCTTATAAGCCAACAATGTTACTGTACTGACTTTTGAACTCGTATGAAGAGTAAGTATACGTACTTACTGGAGTACAGATAATATGTTGTATCATATGACAGAGTCTTACAGTAAAGGGAAACATCGGAAAACTAAGCATACATGAGGAGAAACTTGAAAATGTATGTAGCTCATGCCTGTATGAAGGCGACAGTTTCGTCACATAATTAGGAATATTACAACTCCCTTACAGGATGTATCATTATAAAAAAGAAAAAAAATTAATATTGCCAACAGAGTGCGAAAGGCACAGGCAAAGTCGTCGACGTCATATACATCCATCCTTCTTGTATTTGAAGAGTGATTGCAGAAGCATGTCTAGATAAGGGTCACAGTGCCTAACAATTGTTATTTTACTCCATCAAATGATTAATGTTTGTTAAGTTGAACAAATACGATCCTCTTTTAGGTCTGACCCAGTTGCGTGAAATTCTTACCGTCTTAACATTTTACAAATTAATCCGAGATTCAAGTCTGAATCAAAACAACGCTCGAGGTATGAAATACTGAAATGAATGGAATACTCTTAAAGCAAAGGGTTTCGAGCGCCGTTTCGCCTACCTCTCTCGCTGCGTGGGCATTTGACTTATTTAACCTGTACCAAAGGAACAACTCTAGGGAATGTTTTTGACAAACCACGCTTAATGGGTCGCTTTTTTAAGGAAATTATTTGAAAAGCGCCGCTGACGGTTGTCCACTCAACATTGTGCGACCCAAATATTACAAAATTCACTAAAGGTAGGTACTTATAACATACTAACGGGCCGTCCCGGCTTCGCACGGGTGGACATATATTTTTTAAACATTTTGACATACAATATATTTTTTTCTTTCAATTAAAATAGCCTATATTAATCAGTGATAATTTTGCATTCTAATGGTGAAAGAATTTTTTTAAATCGGTCCATTACTTTTGAGCCAATTCCTTACAAACATACTTACATACAAATCTTTCCTCTTTATAATATTAGTATAGATTTTAATGCGAAGGAAGAACTTTAAGTTACCACAAGAGTCACCGAAGGGGTAGCTAAGGTGTCGTTTACATACCATATCCGCCTAATATAAGTAACGTGACAGATGCTCAAACATAACTATACATTCGTCTTCTAACAACACAGAGTTAAAGGACATGGACCGATTTGTCACTGTATTTAAGTTCCATTTTTTTTTTATACAACAAGAGTGGCAAACAAGCATACGGCCCACCTGATGGGAAACGGTTACCGTAGCCTATTTACGCCCACGATACCGAAGTATCACTTGCGCGTTGCCACTGTGTTCGGAGAGTTACAGTGTGTTGGTAGCATAATGGGTTTAATCCCTCTGCTTCCAACACAATGTATCAATCCTCCCTCCTCCCCAAGGAGCTCATTCATATATCAGAATAACTCACTTGTTCGAACTTATCGTTTTTGCGTTGCAGGCGAATACTCGAACTATTCAAGAAGGCGCTGTTTCCTCGTAGTTCTTATCCACAATGGAACTTCATCATGTACCTAATGCAGACAACTATTTGCTACCTGAAAACTACTTTGCTTTTAGTACTTACTTTTCCTCTCTACTTAGTAGGTACTTAAGTCCGCGAGAACAGAACGAGCACAAACTTGGGCCACAGTAAGTGGAGCTTAACTGTATCAGCCCAGAGCTTGATCTCATCAGTATTCTTAGAGGATGCGTTCCCAATCAGACAGTTGTTGGAAAACAAACACGTTTCGTAATAAACACTTGCTTACTTATAACATTGGCTCTCACTTCAATACGATTGGTGTCTCTAACGGTGGGGTTTCTTTCAATAGTAAGTATCTACAAGCATTCGCAAAAGGGTCTCGTAGGAGTAGGCAGAGGTGCAACAACACCCTCTTTTCACCGGGTGGTGATATCCATTGCCGTTCCTCAGCACGAACATACATCTTTGAATTTCATCTCAGACGTCTTCAGGTTTCCTCTCGATGTCTTCTTTCTCAAAATCATTGTACTTAAGTTTTATAAAAAGAAACCTGTTTGTTTAGACCGAGTTTTGAACCCGCACTAATAATTTCGCAAGCGACTGTACCTACATATAAATCATGGGGCAACCACGGTATGTTTCCACAAGTGGTATTCTAAATTAAAAAATATGTTTTTCATTTAAATCCTGTATAAACGCATAATAATCAGATATTATTTGGGCTCGATGTAAAGTTTTGGTTGTTCACAAAATACCAGACACATACCTACATTAGCATTTCCAAGGGAAATTAGGTTATCACATAGCTTTTTGACACGAGTTTGTCTGAGTGAATTATGCGAAGTGGCAGAATGCCAGGAGTATTGGAATTGTGGATGGTGCTTTAAATTTAAAATCGGAACTGTTTGACATATTCATATTAGCGTGAAATTAATATCTGCCTCCTTATGATACCGTGAAAAAAAATGAAGGTGAATGACCATAATATTTTTTTTTTAAATAGATAGTAAAAACATAAAATTGTCTCAAATATATCAAGTTGAGTTTGCCTGTGACCATTGATCCCTACACAGTACTTTATTTGTTATTGTCTCTACGTAATAAATTTTGATAGTATATTAGTTCTCTGGGCATAAAACCGTTTTACACCGCTCATAAATTATTGACTTGTATCCACAAATGTGATACGCCCACGTCGGCATTCACAATATTTTTACTATTAAGTAATTATAATTATATATCACGCCTTCCCACAAGGGTCCCCGAATGGGTAGGCAGAGGTGTTAAGGTAATACGCACACACCCACTTTCCGCCAGAGATACATTTTAGGAGCTAAAGTGACAGATGGCGAGTCCATCGCCGTTACTCAATCACGATTCACGACTCTACGTCTTTGAATTGCTCCTCAGACGTATTCAGGTTTTCTCTCGATGTTTTCCTTCACCGTAAAGCTCTTGGTGTGACTAATCGTATTACTTAAAAAAATAATGTAATTATGTTATAAAAAATATATATATTATAGTATGTATATCGTTTTCACTCCAATGAACAGACTTACAAATATTACATGTAAAATATTAGTTGCGCACACGTACGTAGTTACACGTGCTTCGCTCCGTATAAAAGGGGTGTGATTTGCACACGCGAATCTCTCGTACGTTTTACGGTGTTATCGTGGGATCTCGCCTGAAAGTTAAACGATCTCACGTGGTCGCAATTTCAGTCAGTGGCACGATTTTTAAAACGTGTAAATTTCTTCCTTTAGATAATACATAAAATCATCGATTCTTGTTCTACTGCCGTATTGTTTCTTACCCCCGTATCGTAAACAGTACAATAAAGGAAGCTCCGAAGCGGAACACATCAAAGGAAATAAATCTAACGGTCGAATTCTCCCCTCGGGTCTGTGACGCCATGGATGGGAATTTCGACACGAATTCTGCACGTTCTTGTCTCCTTCGTATCTCTCTCTAAGATGTCCCTGGAGGTTTTCAAAAGTTTGGGTTTGAATGCATACGTAACCGAGGTACAAATTCCATCAAGATTGTGTCTCGTCAAGGTCTATGATCTCTTGAAACTGCCAGACTTTGCGAAATATGCTGATTTCCTTCAATCAAAGTCAACATACATATTTTAGCGATTATTTCCATATTTTTAATACTACAAATGATGCAAACAAGAATTAACGTTAGGGACTATAGAAATAGATGCGTTCTCCGTCATCTACGGCCGTCCAAGTAGTTCACAATAATGCAATGGTAAGTGACCAACTTTTCCTCGTTAAGTAGTGTTCTGATCAAATCATGGTTCATAGTTATGTCAAATGAAGGGCTCCAGCATAATCGCCATAGCAAGATAGGTAGAGCCCGTATAGATTCATGGAGCTTTAGGATATAACTTTGTATCCTCACGCCTTCCCATAAGGGCCCCGAAGGGGTAGGCAGTGTGTAGGTGTATATGTTCATTTCATATTTTATTGTATACGATTTCTTGGTTGGGTAATTACATCAGAATAGCCATATGTCGAGTGAATAAAAGTTTCTATGTGTGAAGAATATAATCTTCTTTAAATCCTTTAGTATAATTTTTCAACATTATCTATGCAAAGATAATATTTTTCACATATCTACGTAGTATTTTATACCTTGCTGAATTTTATATACATATTATCATAAAATGGGAACCGCCCACCAAGTTCAGAGCAGTGTAGGGTTGACACACCATTTACGGCGTTGATCAATTATTTATCTGTATACATATAATATAATTTTATGTTGCAAATGCGTGTATTTAATGTGGGACACCTATATATACGTATGTAATCCGTCGTTATGTTCCTGGGATGTGTATACCTTCCTATATACTTTGTAGCGTTAGGAAAAGTGTTCAAAATCAAAATAAATCAAGAAAATAACCAATTAGTTATAGTTAGCCGACATATATTTAATAGTTTTTAAGAGTATATCTATGTTTTGATCCTTCCCACAAGGGTATCCAAAGGTGTTTAAGGACGGAGATTTATTGATGAATTTAGACGAAGCTAAATAGGTCTGTAAGTCTAGAGAGAACTGTCGCTCTGCTCTCTTTGCGAGTCTGTCACGAGGTACCGCGAGTGACTTGGTTTGATGATTTGTATGATTTTTTTAACTTACGTCTCTTTCTATTCGACACTGTTCTTCCCACGCTTGACGTATTAAATGTCATCAATTTAATTTCAAGTCACGTTGCTTATATGACATCCCTATCTACGTCATTTGCGAACCTCCCACACACTGCAGCACTCAATCGATTTCGTTCCAACGATATTGTTATTTTAGATCGCGAAAGTAGCGTTCCATTTAAAGAATACATTTTGTTGTGTAAAGTTTTAAGGTGAACAAAATATTGTGCAATACCAATTGCTTTCTATTATATTACTTGCGTTTGATTGACGCATTCAGCAGTTTCTTAATGATTCGTGTTGTTATTTATGCCAGTGGTTCGAAATGAGGATTTTATTGGGAAACGGAGCAAGTGTTCAATATGTTTGTTCGAATATTGGCTGCGAATGCGCTTACAAAAGGTATGTGTATCTATTAACTTAGTCACAAAGATAGTTTAATGAATTTAGTTTTTTCATTTAACCTGTATGTAGAGTTGAACAGCATGCTTGGTTGTTTTCTGGCGCTCTACCTCTCTGCCTACCATGAGAAACTTGGCGTGAGGATATGTATATGCATGTACACCTAAATCGCAAAACCACGTTTGATATACAGATATCGGACCTGATGTTGCAAGCCGCCCATAGGCTGCGGTAACCGCCTTACCATCAGATGGACCTTGCTTGTTTGACAAACAAAAATAGGAATTGAGGGAAGGGCATAAGTTACTTTTTGTCGCGATAGGAAATATTAAGGGAACCAATAATTAGAAATAATCGCAAGATCTATTTAAACTTATTGATCTTATAAACACAACTCTGATGCAATGCGGTTTCCCTTTGCTTACCATGTATGCAGATGTACTTAACATACATTTCACTTGATCTCCTTTGCTTAGAAACAACGATTACATAGCGGCCTGTATACAGAATCTCGTTTCAAAACGTGAAAGACATTGTTCATAACAAAGGTGTTGCGTAATACTTGTGTGCTGTACGAACTGGATCGGTAATTCACCTCGTGTTCCACTTGTGATCACACTATTGATGGAGAGTTTGATTCAGACCTGTTTACTTGTTAAACTTGTGTAATAAGACGGTCGCCGAGCGGCTCGTGCAGTTGCCAGCACAAGATCGATTGCTTGTGCGAAATACGACTGTAGCTTTGAGCTTTTCTGAACTTAAGAGAGGTAGGGCATTACGGGTTTCCCGTTCGAATTCGGAGCTGCCCGACTGGGACAGGACCTCCACCTTACAGAAGTCCGTAGCCAAATAACACAATTTTTTGTGTTGTGTTCCTACGCGGTGAATTGTCCGGTTTCTAGTATTGAGCTCCTTGGGGAGGGGTAGGATTGTTACATTGTGTTGGATGTCGTGACGTTGGATGACGTTAGGGACTTGGGCGTGATGATATGTATGTTATAGACGAGCGTCTGGTCTAGTGGTTAGAGCTCCTGACTGCGAAACTTGAGGTCGCGGGTTCGAATCCCGCTGAGGGCAGATATCTGTGTGATAAACACGAATATTTGTATCTTAGTCTTGGATGTCCTATGTATTTATGTATATCTATCTATATAAGTAAATCTATCGTTGTCTAGTTACCATAACACAAGCTTTGCTTAATTTGAGACTAGGTCAATTTGTGTGGAATTGTCCCAGGTATTTATTTATTTATTTAGGTATTTAAACACAACTTAACGTAATGTGCAAACATAACAGAATGAATCTAGTCTAATTGTGAATCTCAACCATTCTCGAATTCAGCTGAAGACACACAGAAACGTTCATTACGATTGGTTCCAGTCGTTTAGGAAGAGTTCAATGACATACATTTTTCATACCATTTCATTTCATAGTAAGTATTGTACTTTACATTACCACCTATCGGGAAGTGAAATCGTGTGCATGAGAATAGTCCAAGGCACGTTTACCCAGTTACCGGCATGCTGCCCGCTGTCCGACACCGGTAACGGTTACCACGTGAGACTGGACCATTCGATGCGTCCAAGCGAATCTGTATTGCCAGTTTTTATGGAATACGTTGAATATTCCAACCTTATCGTTGTGGTACTGATGATATCTGGAATGTTGTCAGCTTTTTGCTGTTCTGAGCTGATTAAGGCACTCTGTTTAATGATTTGTGCTTTTAACTAAAGTCGTATCGGTTATACTAGTTGCGCGGCGTGGTTTCACTTGTGTAAAATTTTATTAGCCGTGCCTTGGGTACATGAGTATATATATTATTTATTACCTTGTTTGTGAAATGATACAGGATTTTATATCTAATATTACTAATGATGTTAAAACTTATATAATAATAACTAAATTCTGCTACTGCTCAGGATTGCTTCCAGAATCTCCCTCGCCCCATATTTTAAAACATATTCGAGCGAGCGAGTATCCATGTCAGGAGTAAATCACAAACAAAAAAAAAACAGTAACGCTACGTAGCGAACAGCCACACTTGATTTGTACCTCGGGGGTCGCTAGGTATAGGTCGCACTAGGGTAACCGGTGACTATCACAAGTGGGGCGTTTTTTGTTCCCTATGTATAAAAAGCTTCAGAACTTGTAAAGTATTTTGCGCGCATAGACAGGTGTCATGTCACCTGTAAATATCTCTGCTCCAGAGCTATTTATGCAACAGGTTTCCATACTAGAAAACTATTTGGACACTAGACAAAAAAATCACATTAATCAAGAGACAGGTGTACAGCAGATTGACTCTATGAGCATGCGTATATGGCCAATTGACTCTCGGATTATCTGATCTAAATTAAACATATAATCGCATATTTTTAACCGTCTTCAAAAAAGGAGGAGCTTCAATTCGACCGTATATCTACACTAATATTATAAAGAGGAAAACTTTGTTTGTTTGTTTGGTTGTAATGAATAGGCTCAAAAACTACTGGACCGATTTTAAAAATTCTTTCACCATTCGAAAGCTACATTATCCACGAGTAACATAGGCTATATTAAATTGGACCCGATAGTTGGCGCTGCGATCGTGCTACGGGCAATTTAACTTTTTCACCCGAGCGAAGCTAGGCGGGACAGCTAGTATAATATATTTCTTTTGTGTGTTTTTTTTATGATTATTTTTGCTATTTTTCTTATGATGTTTTCCTTCACCGTATATCTCATCGGGTGTTGTGTGTGTGTTTAGTGATTAGTCTCACTGAACTTACGTTCAGAAAAACTCATTGGTACAATCGGGATTCGAACATGCAATCTTTGTGTTGCAGGCGACTACTCGAACCACTCGGCCACCACGGCTCTATATCGTTATATGAAACAATAACTAATGGAACTGTGGGTTCAATCTAATACCATTAACATACTGTTGTACAATATAGATAAGTGTGGTGACCGCAGACCGTTGTAATAGCAGTGCGAACATCGCTTACGCTTTGTAAGGCACAACCTGCTATAATTGTCTGAGCTTATTTCTATTTTTATTGTGGCGACTAATATGGTAATGGTACTATTATCTCCTTTTTTATTGAATCGAACGGCATTTGCCTTTTTTATGTATATATCCTCTCGTATTAACTCCCACGGTATTTAACTTCAGAGCCGACAGGAATTACAGTGGCAGTAGCATACCTGTTTCTTAGTATTTTTACTTACACAGTACATATGTACCTATAAATCTATATCATCACGCCGAGCCGCAGAAAGATAGTGTGGCGAAGAGTCAGCATAAAAAATTATATTATATTTATACACCTTTATTATGTATTTGTGAATAAGGTTTCCAGTAATGAGCTCCTTAGGGAGGGGGAGGATTGTTATATTGTGTTGGCGCCAGAGGACTTAGTCCCATTATGCTGCCAACACTGTATAACTCTCCGAACACAGAGTAGCAACGCGCAAGTGATACTTCGGTATTGTGAGCGTAAATAGGCTACGGTAACCGTTCTCTATCAGGTGGGCCGTATACTTGTTTGCCACTCTTCTTGTTGTACAAAAACAAACTATTTTGAAAAACTATTTTATAATAACATAAATTAAACAGACTAATTTATTATTTTATTTTCAATCATGCATCATCATGACTTAGTATGGCAATGTATAAAATTAACTGGTAGCCTGGCACGTTGATCGCAGGTTCGATCTAAACCCGCATAAAACGTTCTTGTGTCGCTTATTTTCTATACTAGCTGACCCGGCGAACTTCGTAAAGCCAAAGTAAATTAATGTAGTGAAAGTTTTTATACGTGAATGATTTCTATGTTTTAATCAAAACAAATCAGTGATCAGAATCGGTCCGCTCGTCCTCTAGTTTATAATAGTGTAAGTAACCCACTAGTTTAATCACACCACAAGCTTTACGGTGAAGACCCTGCATACGTCTGAGAAGCAATTCAAAGGCGTATTTATAGTCGTGCTTGAGAAACGGCAATGGACTCGCCATCTGTCACGTTGGCACCTAAATATATCTCTGGCGGAAAGTGGGTGTGTGGGTACTACCCATCTATCCCTTCGGGGACCCTTGTAGGAAGGCGTGAGGATATTATTATTATAAATAGACCAACTTTGTTCTATTTATCTAAGAAGATTAGTAACTACTGGCTTTTTCCAGTTCAGGATCAAATGGTTTGTGTCAGATGTGCGTTTTATTAGTATAGTTATGAGTAGGTATATTATAATAGAGTAAATATTGGTCAATAAAGCATTTACTGCCACTAAGTAATATAGAGCGATCGCACCGTGTACGGACCGGTTCTCCGACGACCTTGCGCCTGCGCACGTTCACTTGACAATCTATCTACAGCCTCCATAGGGCTGTACGACCTGTTGCATCCTACTATTATTATAAATGCGAGTTTGTGAGGGTGTTTGTTGCTCAATCACACCAGAGCGATTGAACGGAATTGGATGAAATTCGACGATGAATATGATATGTTTTAGTCCAGAAAAACAAACTCAAATTAAATCTGATTTGAAACGGGTTAAACTGCTAGTCGTAGATAATGCTGGTCTAAAATTGGATAATCCACTACTATGAGAAAGTACCATGATGATATATATCCAAAGTTTTCTTCAATAAACTATCTATTATAATATCTATAATAAATCCGATCCTTTGCAATCAAAAGTGTAGTGTTAAGGTTCTAACCGTCATTCTTTAATTGTTTGATGTATGAGTATGTATGATTGATGTATGTATGTATCGTGATGCCAGCATAAAATTTTCAATTTTCTTCCTCTCTGCCCTAGTCACTGTACCATTTGTTCACTAGACTGTCCACGGCTTATAAAGCAAGTTAAATAAGGTTTGGATAGACATTACCATAATGACATGTATATTAAATACACCTATTGGAAATTTCAAATGTTTGATTTATATCGCTTCCACAAGGACACTATGCTTTATCGATTGTCACAATGACACTTAAGTTACCTTTGGGTTGCGTAACTTAATTATAATAAGCTTTCGGTACTGAATAGAGGTCGCCATTAAAAGTTTGAAATGGACAGGTGTCAAGAGACTTTGAGTTTGATCTTAAAAAAATTGTATACCACTGCTATGACCAACAAGCTTGATGTCTAGCTGGCTAACTGGCTGACTCTGACTGACTAATGGTAAACGGGTGCCCTTGTTGAGGGATTCGCGCATTTTTCGTCTCAAAAATATGTTCACGTCCTACATGTTCTCAATACCCATCAGTTTTTTTTTTGTTTCTCAGTTGCTGTTGTCTGAACATAAGACCCAAAGGGCGTGTATTGGGTGATTAATGAACTGAAAATACTCGTTTCACACGCGATAAACCGATTCGTTACATGATATTCATGAACCATTTACACCAGAAGTACAATCGCTTACGCTGCCCTTACACATATATATCTGCCCGTCTACCCCCAATTCCTCCAAAAGTTTAAACACCAATATGCTTTAGGTGTTAAAATACCAGAAAGACCGTCCGTCACGCCAAGTCTGTCGCGGGCGGCAGAGAGAGTAGAGCGCCAGTTATATAATAAATGTCACTTCTTCCTAAATTGTGTTACCTTCACTGTTTAAGTAGCTAGTGGCCACTAGCAGTAATAGTGTATGACAAATCACTGTACTAAAAAAAACTCATTGTTAGAACCTGCGATCTTCAGTTTCAAGGCAAATACATAATTCACTAGTCATTCTCACTGTCACCTGGTTGTAATTAATCGTTACGATGATAGGTGACAGTGAAATGTTAAGGCATCATTATTGCCGTGCCATTGACCTTCGCCACCAAGCAAATCACCTTGACGGGGACTATTGTTGCCGCCAGATGTACCGAGCAACATGCTCGATGTTTGCTCGACGTGACGTACTGAACTGTTCAAACACGACAGGTGGTGTGACTAAGGCTTCGCAGGAAGAACATACGGCGGACGCTTAAATCCAACAGATTGCTTATACAACAATTAATTGGTAGTATACTCTTTATATACCTTTTTGTGGCTACTCTTTTGTGGGATTTGGTAATAGCAACCCTTTTGAAACGTGAAATACGCCCATAACTGTATAGAAGTACACATTGGACCCCTCATAATTTATGTAGGATTAACTGAATTGCGTTTATTTTACTTAACATTATAAATGCGAGAGCTTAAGAGGTCTGTTACTGCATCACGCCAGGCGGCTGATCGGTATTGGATGTCATTTGGCATAGAGAGAGATTGTTCACATAGGATACGTTCTTTTCCAGAAATTGGTAAATTATTAATAAAATTCATTGGTGAGTAAGAAGAATTCATTCAAGAGTAAGAGATTCAATGAGGAGTACAGCCAGTCGAAATAATGGTTTGGATTCAATGCACTTTTTATGTTAGCCTTTTTACACTCTTAAAGTAAGTCTTAAAACTCATATTGCAAAATAGTAGTTAAATACCCTATTTAATTACCATTACCACTGTTTTCTAAAACAGCAAAGAGTTCTAAAGATAATCAAAAGAAAAATCGGAGAATTAAACTCAGGTGTTTTGCATTTACATGTGAAAATATAGGCTAGGTATTAAATTACAATCAGTACTTAGGTATACCTACATTGTTGCTTTCAACGTATACGTGTTTACAGTCCAAGGAAGAAATTGACGATCTCTTAGAAAGCATTTGGACATTACAACCGAAGCGAAAAAAGCGCTTTTCCAATATACATAGAGCTATCAAATGCGCAAGAGTTTTGCTTTCTCAAGCGATGCGTCGCTGGTTCCACGCATGCGCCGCGCCAGTCGCTCACGGGGCTCCGGCAAATCCGCACGTCTTGTCGGGGCGAAATTCGCGAACTTTTAACACAAACGACCGTCCCTATCTTATTTACGTCATTAATCGAGGTGTTAAAGTGTCCACAGTGCAAAAACAAATATTTTGTGAGTAAACTCTTGGTCTTACCAAGGTTAGAAGTGCTGTGCTATCGCAAAAACCAGGAGGATCTCAAGTGTTTTTACCTGAACTGCCGTCACGCGCGTTGACTCTTTTTTATATCGGTTAGCATTACTGTAATTCTGTTGTAATTATTCTCAATTGGTAGAAGGACGTTCAAGTTATCAATTCATTGGCGTCGAATCGAGTTCCTTGTTCGTACTTAATTATTCCGTCGAGTTGTTTTGTTATCGCACGTATTGTTGTTAATTCAACGGGGAACTTCTAACACATCCATTTTCAACTTCACTTGATTGTTCAAGTCCTTATTTATACACACACAGGTACTTATCGTAGGACGCGCTAAGCTCAGGAGCTACTAATCCAATCTAATAATAATAATTTTATTTAAATAATAAATTTAACGCGGATAAAACAGCAAGGCACAACCAGCTTAAGGACATTGTGAGTCACAACACCTGGATCGGTAAACAGATTTTGAGTAGGAAGCTTAAATACTAAATCACCTTGGAAGCTGACATCACCAAAAGTGCTTGGCTTGTCGTGAAAGAAACGATTATGCTCAGGTGGTGTCGTATATTGTATTATAATCAAAACAAGTATTAAAAATTCTGGTGAGTTTGTTTATCACTCTTCACGTCCTAACTACTCGTCTGAGAAACAGGAGAAGGATATAGGTTTGATTGAGAAATAAGTTCATTATAAGTTCTAATTAAAAGAGATATATACATTTAAACGGTTGGCCGACATTGCAGCTGTAACCTTAGGTGCAGAAAATCTGTGGTATCCCAAAAAAAATACTACACAAACACAAGCGAAGCGGCAGGCAAAAGCTAGCCTTAAAATATGTAATGACGTTATACTGTCACGCATTAATAACGTGGAACGGATAAGCGAAATGGTGGTGTTTAGGTTAACGGCGGACATCGATTGTCACGAACGGCACATTTAAAATCATAACAACTTGCAATCATATCCCGAGGTAAGCTTATCTATAGACTATATCGTGATGTTGCTATCAACTCCGCGACCCACATGCCCTATCAAACATGCAGACAAAATATACTATTGATCTTTCTCACGAATTTAGGTTCAATCCAACATGATAAGACCATCACGCGATAAACTACAAATAGAAAAGCCGAGAAAAAGCCTAAAAGAGGACACCAAAGCAGTAAAGCTGTATAAGACTAGGTCTCTGGCTTGAGGCTAGACGCCAGTTGGAAGTAAAAGGTTTCCCGGGATCGTAACCATAAAGCAATTTAAGGGATTTAAGGATTCCTTGTTTTATGGTTTTGACTGGTTACTACGATGAAGTAGTCACTTTATTCGATAGGACGCTTAGTCTCTAAATTACATGTTACGTGGTTTAGCGTGGTTTAGGTTCTTGTTTATAACACAACTTGTCACGTCGTGTCACATTGGCACTTAAATATATATCTGGCGGAAAGAGTGTTCTTACTTCTGCCTACACCTTCAGGAACTACAAAGGTTCCGAAGACGTGAAGATATCCTATAACGCATTTTTATTCAACTCTTTGCGGCAGAAACATAATTACAATAGAAATTTGTATTTGATTGATCCCATCTTTGATCTCAATGGTTTGTTACAAAACAAAGCGTGATAAATTAAATTGAAGCTATATATAATCTAGAAGTTAATACTGATTCGGCGTCAACTTTTTAATCATTGATTCGCCCTACTTTGGGTCCATAATACGCAGCTTTCCGTGTTGTTTAGTTGAGAAACGTGTTTACCTTGCCACAACAAGTTGTGTCGCAACATGGACCGATGGACTCGCTTTTTCTCGTACATTATGACTTTTCCGGCGTTTCCATTTTATAATTAAAAGATTTTGATGCATTAATTACTATTTGATTAGTTGATTGAGATACGTCCATTAGCAATGTTGCTGGTATTCATGTTTTGACAGATGATCGTGGTGCAATAGTGTCAGTTACACAATTTATGTGTTTGTTGTGGCAACAAGTTTCCATAATTGGGCAAAGAGCATGAGAGTTTATATATAAATCTACGCTTTTGTGCTTTTATGAGTAGAGCTTTTGGTAATGAAATGTTGAAAGTTCGGATTTCAAAATTAATATTTTTAAATGAAATTTCTTATGTAAGCCCGTACTACATTATATATGCTTATCGCAGAAATGCCTTTCTTGACCTGGATCGAGCATCGTGCGAAATTGCAAATTGTATTAAGATGTTAGAAACCAAATTCGTTCTACCATCCTCTGTTACCTAACGCGGGGTATATAAAATAGCAAGCTTAATCATAATATGTATTCATGATGAGCGACCGTTTATGAAAACCTCGCTTGCCAAAAAGAGAACTAATGACTTGGGATTCTCCATTAGTTTTCTTGTGTCATTGTCGCCAAGGTTATCTAATGACAAGACAGCTAAGCCATCTTTTGAATATCTTAACATTGGCCCTTTTCTCTTCGGACTTATATTAATTACACGCGCAAATTTAGGCCTTGCAATTAGGAATTATGTATGTGATCGGATTCGTAATTAACGCAACTGGTTAATGAAGGCGTGATTGTAAAGATAAAGTAAGACAACGTTTGTTTGGATGTTGCGAACGTGTCTAGTAATGACGGAGGTGGATCACATTTCAACTACGTTGATGAAAAATAACGAATATTTGAAGATGTATGAAAATATTGATGTGAATGAATGCATGAATGTGTGAATCAAGAAAAAGAGGCATGTTAGTTAAAAAAAAATCCAGTGCCAAATATGAATTAAATAATTTTATTAAAACTAATCGCGATCAAGAATCAATTGATCTAAAGAGAATCAGAGTGAATTATAGTATACTTAGTTGTGAATCCTATTTTAAAATTAACAATAAAATTGCGTCAAATCGAATTGAAGAGGAAGTCACAAGTTTTTGTCAAGCTATTTGGCAAACAGTTTTTACTTAAAGATATGTTACGGTTTGAAGACGCTAAAAATGATTTGCTCTGGTATACATTGCTATTTATCAAGCAAGTCAACGATGCAATTACTCAAGCTTACTGTTATACTTTTTACTTTCTCTCTGATCATCTCAAGGATCCTTTCAATGTTGGCGGGAATCTCCCGCCAACATAATATGTATTCATGATGAGCGACCGTTTATGAAAACCTCGCTTGCCAAAAAGAGAACTAATGACTTGGGATTCTCCATTAGTTTTCTTGTGTCATTGTCGCCAAGGTTATCTAATGACAAGACAGCTAAGCCATCTTTTGAATATCTTAACATTGGCCCTTTTCTCTTCGGACTTATATTAATTACACGCGCAAATTTAGGCCTTGCAATCTCTCTCTGATCATCTCAAGGATCCTTTCAATGTTGGCGGGA